>SNQJ01S0005991.1:235090-251951 GCA_010110895.2 Picea sitchensis
GTTGCCTTGGGAATACAGAAAGAAATGTTGTTTAGGATATTTCCAAGACCAGTAACTGAGAGTTCTGTTTTTTCCCATACTGATACTGGAATTACATGTTGATGTAATAGATTGAGATCAGAACCAGTATCAATTAGAGTCTTAAGTCTGAAATGCAAATCTTGAATTCTCAGTTCTAAAAGAACATGATATTGTTGATGCTGAAATTTGCATTCTTTTTCAGGTGTCTGTTTTTTCTCATCAGCCTTGATCTTTTTGATTTTCTGTATTTCTTGTCCTAACTCTGATAGAGAAAGTGTGGTAACGGGACAAGAGATCAGCTTGGTTTTGAGTGGAACAAGACAAGGCTTCTTAAAGCTTCTGGAATCATACCACTCATAAAAAGAAATATACTTGGACTCTCTAGTCATGAATGCTTTTCATTGTTCAGCTAGCTTAAGCTTTGCATTGTTGGAAGTGGATGTAGCAAATGCTTCAGCTTTGGGATTTGTATGCAAGTCCCAGTTTAGCATATTTTTCATCCAAGCTTCAGAAACAGTATTCTTCTTACATCCTTTGTATATTTTCAGTAACTTTTGAATCTCTGTTGTAGAAGGCTTTTTTATGTCTTTAGGAACATAGGCTTTTCATCTATGTTCTATGTCTGGAGATTCTTTGGTGAAAATGCAAAGGACATGTGAGTCATGAGGAAAGGGTATGTCTGAGCAGTGGGGATGAGGGCAGACATCTTTGATAGTAGATGCAGGAGGGGGAATATTATTCCTGGAATTATGATTTTCATGATGAAACTGAAGATTAGGATTATGTGCAGGGAGGGATAAAGAAGATAGACTAACTAATTGATCACAGTCTGGACATTTGACAAAAAAAGGAACTTCTCCTACTTGAGAGGCTAAAGATTTTAAAGAAGTATGTACACAATATGATGGAACAGGAGGGGGTGATCTGGAGGGTATAGGCCATGAATTTCTTTGAGATAACTGTCTTTGTGGAAATGAAAGGACTGCAGATGCATCAGTTTCTCTTATCTGGGCTGAGGTAATAGATCTTGGTATAGGAATTTTTGGAGTGTCTATTACCCAGTCTGTAGGGAATGAAAGATCTTCCCATTTTATCGTGCTATGTTCAACCTTTTGATTCAAGGCGTCAGTTATTACTAGTGTACTAGCCATGGAATCTTTGCTTGGAGCATGAAGGATAGCATGAAACATTGTATTTGTATACCTAAAACATCCTTTGATCTGAATGACAATATTTGTTCTTTTGGCTTTCATTTGAAAACCTGTGGTGAGGATTTGGAGTTTCAGGATGTCACCCAAGGTTTCATCAAAAGATGAGACAGCAAAATTTGGGTAGCAGTCAAAATATATAGGGCCATTTGAGAGTGGAGCAACAATCCCTCCAATAATGGAGTTAGTGAACTTATCATGGGTTAGATCCCTAATAGTACATAAGACATAGGCATTTATTATTTTATGGACGAGAGCATTTATGCCTATACGAATACATCCAAAATGTAAAAATTTTGTCTTATGCTTTTTTGCTTCCTTTTGGATTTCTTTGGGATCTAATAAGGGGATTGTTTGCATTTCATTGCTATTTTGTTGTATCATGCTAACAGATTCTTTCACAAAGACTCGAGTGATGGCCTTAAGATGAAATACACTTAGGTCCTTGTAAACTTGGCTGGGGCTGATAGCTGGTAGTTTCCACGCAGCTTGTGGATTTTCTTCTACAAGTTTTATATCAGCCTGATTTATGGTTTGAGATCGACTAAGGGAGAACATAGATTCTAATCCTGAAGTACTAGCTTCAGATTGTTCTTCAGATCTTTTAATATCTCTAAATGACATGGATCTGGAATCCATTCTCGGGATTTCTACCTTTACACAGAAAGGGAGGGATTTGAGTATTACTACCTTGACTGAGCAAGGGTTCACACAGGCTGCTGGCCTTATCCCCAGGTAAAGTCTAGAAAACTTTTGAATGAATCAACAGAGAACTTGAGACAAGGATTTGAACACAAATATATCAAAATGCGAATAGCTATAACAGATCAACAGAGGCTGTTATCATACCCGGGGAAAAACGAAGAACATGGCTCTGATACCATTTGTAAGCAGAGGCCTCCTCTGGAAGAGTGTGAAGCTTGTTGTATGCTTTTCTTCTATGCGCGTTGATTTCAGACACCCATCATAAAGCCACCTACTCTGAACTCCATCGGATCATTCCCTTCACGAACCAGTGTTATTTGAATCTGATCGCTGGATTTTCGACTCGCCTTCCTGGCTACCATTGCCCTAGCGGCCATTTTCCTTGCAGGACTTACTACCACCAGTCACTGCGGCTACAACTCCAGTATCTGGACAACCTTACTCACAGAGGCGGGCAATTAACAGACTCGAATGAAATCAACATGAAGCTACTTGAATCATTGCACAGAATAGAACAACAGAAGTTTGCGGAAGCTTATATTAATAAAGAGCCAAATGGATACCGGGTATTACAGAGAGTGCAGGATGCACTGATAACAGACTTTATTTGAGCAGGAGGCTCATACATACAGACACACAGACACACAGACTCGACTATGTTCTTCTGCCACTTTAGGTTCGTGCTGGCCGAGCCAGAATCACGCAGGCTTATCAAAGCACCCTAAACACAGAAAGACTCAAGCTTCAAAGAGAGGGAAGCTAGAAAGACTCAAGACTCAGACTCTTTCGACCGATGCCCCAAATGAATTCCTCATCCTCCTTATATAACAATTTTGAGTGGAGGATGAATCATTACTGACGAGGATAGGCCCCATGTGTTGGCCATTTATTTGGATTCAGAAGATCATTCACGCAGGAATATCTGTCCGATCCGACAACTTTTATTAAAAACAAAAGACTTGTCAGGTTGTCACGTAGGATTACCAAACAAAGTCATATCTGATATCTTATGGTCTGAAGTAGTGACTATAAGGAACATATTTAAATTTTCCCCTTTTGTTCCTATCCTTTTTATATTCTTTCCTTCTTTTTCTAGTCTGCAAGCCCGGATTTGTATTGTATAATCCATATTGTTCACAGACTGACTTCTGATCAGGCAGATAAGAACTTTTAGAGACAGATTTCTGGATCTTCATGCTAGTACACAACCCTATAAGAGATTTGGTGATTATGGAATATATTTCTCCCCATGTATAAGTTTCATATGGGAGAGGAAATGTATCTTCTATCTTAAGATATTCCACAAATTTACTGGGAAGTGCAGCCACATAAACTTACTTCTAGAGCAGATTTTTGCTATCTTATACTTCAAAGATCCTCTGTGTCCATTCTTTGTGGAACTGTTCATACTCTGACATCTTTCTAGATTTCATGTTCATCAAAATTGTTTCATGTTTATCAGAGATTTCTGCTTCTGTTCCACACCAATGTTCTAGTATCAAAGTAGTTAAAGCCCCAATCATATTATTCATAGGGGTTCCATATGAATGATAAACAATATCTCCTTGTTCATCTTTGAGAGTTTCTGATTCCATTTTGGTGATCATTAAAGGAGATGAATTTACCTCCCACCATTTACTCAAAGATCCAGTGAAACACTGAATGAGAGATTTACAGGCTTCAACTTCCCCTTTACCCTTCATACACATGATTTTGTAAGATATAAACATTCTATCAATAACTTGTCTTATCTGTGCTACTGATAGATTATCTATATTCCATTCTTGATACCATTCATCTGCATAAGAGAGACCTTCTGGGACTTTTCCTTTTCCAACTAAATCAGGAGCAGCAGGTCTAGAGGAATGAGGTGGAATGGACTCATAGGAAGGATTTCTGATACTGATCATAGATAAAGGATCCTTCTGAGAGGTTTCAGGCTTCTGAGAAGAATCAGGCTTTTCTGGAGGAAAAAATGAAGGTAATTTTTTATAGATTGCTTTTTCTGCGGAACTATGTACAGAAATATGAGAACTAGGATACAAGAAGGTAGCATGGATAGGCTTATCATCTTTAATAGTATTCTTTTTGAGGTCAGTGAGGGATTTGCCGATTTCTGTCAGGGCTGTCCCTAGGCCATCCATAAGTTCTTCTTATTTTTCTTCATACAATGGATTTTTCATCCTGTCCACAATAGTAATTACTTTCTCATGGATGTTATTTACAGAGTGGACAATAGTATTAGTAGAGATTTGCAAATCATAGATTTGTTCAGGTTTGATCTTCTCTTTAGATCCATAAACTTGGGTTGCCATTCCTCTTAGAGCAGTATTAGTCCAGTTAATTTTTTCTGAGACAGACTGGACTCTTCGGTCTATTCCTGATAACTGATTTTCTCCGTCTAGGAGTAAAGGAATATCTTTTGCTTGTTTGGAACTATCTTCTAGGACAATCCCTTGAAAAGAAGGGAATGTAGTTCTGGATTCTACAATAGTTCCATCTAAACTTTTCCATTTGTGACCGGGAGGGTCTGAGGCTTCTCCTGTGACTTGGACTGAAAGGGAGAGACTTTGTTTCTTCCATTCATAGAAAGAAATCCAACATTGATTTGTATCCATATACTCCTTCCATGACTTTGATAAATTTTGTTTGTCGGATTCAGGAGTACTGATATTAAATTCTTCAGATTCAGGATTTGTAAATAAATCCCAATTGGTCATTTTCTTGATCCATGGTTCGGGAAATTCTCCCTTTGGACAGCCATGCATAACAATTAAATATTTCATGATTTCTTCTATGGCTGGTCTGGTCATAGACTTAGGTATAGGATTTGAAAACCTGCTTTCAGGGATTGTGACATCACACTGTTCAATATAACCTAGGCCATATTTTGGAGAATTTGGAGTTCTTGAACCTTTATAACACTCTTTTAATCTGGGATCAAGACTTTCTATGGATGGCATATAGTGTATCATACCACAAACATCAGGAGAAGAAGAAGTGGATGCAGACATTTCAACAGTATTGTTTACAGGACGAACAGATAGAGAATCCATTCTAGGTATTTCTAACTTTACACAGAAAGGGAGGGCTTTGAGTATTACTACCTTGACTGAGCAAGGGTTCACACAGGCTGCTGGCCTTATCCCTAGGTAAAGTCTAGAAAACTTTTGAATAAAACAACAGAGAACTTAAGACACAGATATAACAAAACGCGAATAGCTATAACAGATCAACAGAGGTTGTTATCATACCCGGGGCAAAACGAAGAACATGGCTCTGATACCATTTGTAAGCAGAGGCCTCCTCTGGAAGAGTGTGAAGCTTGTTGTATGCTTTTCTTCTGTGCGCGTTGATTTCAGACACCCATCATAAAGCCACCTACTCCGAACTCCATCAGAGCGTTCCCTTCACGAACCAGTGTTATTTGAAGTTGATCGCTGGATTTTCGACTCGCCTTCCTGGCTACCACTGCCCTAGTGGCCACTTGCCTTGCGGGACTTACTACCACCAGTCATTGCTGCTACAACTCCAGTATCTGGACAACCTTACTCACAGAGGCGGGCAATTAATGGACTCGAATGAAATCAACATGAATCTACTCGAATCATTGCACAAAATAGAACAACAGAAGTTTGCGGAAGCTTATATTAATAAAGATCCAAATGGCTACCGGGTATTACAGAGAGTGCAGGATGCACTGATAACAGACTTTTATTTGAGCAGGAGGCTCATACATACAGACACACAGACACACAGACTCGACTATGTGCTTCTGCCACTTTAGGTTCGTGCTGGCCGAGCCAGAATCACGCAGGCTTATCAAAGCACCCTAAACACAGAAAGACTCAAGCTTCAAAGAGAGGGAAGCTAGAAAGACTCAAGACTCAGACTCTATCGACCGATGCCTCAAATGAATTCCTCATCCTCCTTATATAACAATGTTGAGTGGAAGAGGAATCATTACTGACGAGGATAGGCCCCATGTGTCGGCCATTTTATTTGGATTCGGAAGATCATTCACGCAGGAATATCTGTCCGATCCGACAACTTTTATTAAAAACAAAAGACTTGTCAGGTTGTCACGCAGGATTCCCAGACAAAGTCACCGAAAGTAAATAATACATAGGTCCACATGGGTTATCATGCAAGATTCCCATCAAGGATGATCAAACATAGTGACAGACTAGAGTTTCATGAAAATGTGGGTCAAACCTCACCAAACGTCGGAGAAGTGCTCCGAGTTTTCATGATGACTCATGACATATGACTAGATACAATGTGGAGTTGATAACGACAACCCACGGAAAACAGATGGCTCCACTGTCAGCCATCTAGACATGAATTAGTCCATTGGTCGATTTCTGAAATGATTATATAAATAGGGATCCTAGTGCTGGGTATATACTTGGCGTAAGAGTTCTGGGTCACTATTTTCATCTCCGATTGCTGATCTCACCATGTATTTAGTACGGAGTACCCAAGGATGCCTGTTGCAGATAAAATAATCTCTAAACTCTTCTTCAGAGAATAAATCACTGATAAAGTTTAAAGGTCTGTGATCATATAAAAACATCCTGGTGTTTTCAGCTATCTCAGGATTGATTCCAACTGGATTTAAGCCAAATGTTTCCCACCATTGTTGTAACCAGTCTGGTTCATCCCAATCTCTAAAGCCTTGTGCAAACTTTATCTGTGTGTAGAAAAAATCAAATCTGGCTCTCCATAGACATGCATGAAACCATGCAGCTTTATATTGTTCATAATTTAGCCCAAATAATATTTCAGCTGGGTCTTGCCTGGGCCAATCTGTGAGAGCACGCATCCGATTTATTTGCAGTGAGTGATATACAGGAGATATACACCATGCCCTGATAGATGGTTCATACCATTGAGTGTCTTCTCCTCTGAGTCTGGTCAGGTCACCAAATTCAACCAATTTTTCTCTGGATGTTATTGTAATTGGCTGATTTATATGTCCCAAAACATGTTGGGGAGGAAGAACACTAGGACCTGTATTCCTTGAAAATCCTGGCAAGCCTAGTTCAATAACTTCTGAGTGCCTTAGCTGCCAAGTAGGGCGCCAGTTTGCTTTAAAAATTTCCCATGGCGTGTCTTCATCATAATAAGTGTTGACTGGTCTCTGTCTTTCGTCATAAAAAATCTCAACAATAACAAAGCAGGTTAAGTACCCAATATGCATAGATTTTTCTGAAATAAAAGGGATATCTACCCTTGTAGGGAGACTATTTTTAGTAGATGGAATTGTTATAAAATAGCCTGGCATATCATCAATCATACTTGAACCATGGGGTGAAACCATTGCTAAGAAAGGTGCTCCTAAAATGCAGTCTATAGGAGATTCTGCAATATGAAATCTCATTCCCAGACTGAATTTGTCAATTAAAAAATTTGCACGAGGCACCTCATAGTTGAAATCGACATTGTGGTTTCCTAAGCCAGTACAACAACCAAAACTTTTGGACCAATATTTTGCAGGGATTTTGTCTTTATGCAACAGATTTATATCAGACCCTGTATCAATAAGAGATGTAAGGGAAAACACTTCCCTACAAATTTCTATCTGCACCTGAATATAATACTTCTGACAAGAAATTGGGAGAACTTGCATTCCCGCGATACCTGCATGTTCGGCATGTACAACATCATTATGCTCTTCCGTTTCGAAAGGAGCTTCCTCAAGTGGTGGAGGAACAAAATCTAGCCTTTCTTTGAGAATATTTATTTCTTGTCGAGCCCAACAATCTATAGGATAACTAGTTTCAGCTGCAGACTGTAGTTGTTCAATATTCCTTTTTATGGCCTCTATTTCTGTTTTCATTTTTGAGACTTCTCTTGCTAAGTCAGAAACAGAAATATCTTGTAATCTAGGCTCTCGATTGAATTTGATATAGGTCTTGGTATTCTTTTAAAAGGAAGCATCAAGAAAAACAGGCTGTTTTTTGGCAATCTTAGGAGACTTGCCTTTTTGTGTTGTTTTTATAGCCTTGACATATGCTTCAAGTAGAGCCGTCTTCATATCTCCATCTGGGAGACTTTTAATTTGAGCTAATGCTTGAGCTTCACTATCTCCTGTATAGTTATGCATACAAACTTTTAACTTTTCTACAGTAGGAAAACTACTATTAGTAGTATCAGTCATATCTTCAGAGGATGGACATACACACTGGTAAGGATTATTGCAATGGCACACAGCTAGCCACCATAGTGAATTTTAAATATGATCAAGTAAAAGTAAAAAAATAAACATGTAAACTGATGCCTTTATAATAGTGAGGAAGTTAGTGGTTGAAATCTCAACCATTGATTTGTTGGGACCACTAAGAATATTCCATCAATATTTAATCTTGTCCATACAAAATTGATTAAGCACTAAAAACCTATTAAATGTGTCCATTATCAATAGGTGTAGGCCTTTCGGCTAAATTATACCAAAGGCATCTTTACTGAAAGGTTTTGCGAAAAACCTGTCAACCATTTGACAGGTTTTTTGATACCACCTATCAACAAACAAAACCTGTCAACCATTTGACAGGTTTTTTAATACCACCTATCAACAAACAAAACCTGTCAACCAAAAGTTGTCAAGAAAAAAAACCAGCTGTCAACCAAGAAAACCACCCTTATCAATACCGCTGGTATATAAAGTTGTTATTTTATTTTTTTATTTTATTAAGCCTTTTCCCACTATGTTTCCACCGTCGTTTTAATTAGTTGATGGCGGTAGTCACCATGGATCCGATTCGGACCATCCGCCTCGGTTCGATTCAGTCCTCATTTCGAGGGCCATCTTTACACCGCCTCTCCTTCCCAGCTTCACCACTCCCCGCGAAGGAAGCTGGCGGATGATTGTTATTTGCATTCTCGGTCTCAGAATTGAGAGCAGGAGTGTGAGAAGGAGACGGAGGCCACGACTCGGCCCACACACAGAGTAACCATACGATAGCCGAGCTAAACCAGCAGGAGAACGTTGTCTCCCTTCCGGATGAATCCCAGAATATCTTGAGGTCTTTTCTCAGCGATGAGGAGCGAAATTTCTTCATTAGAAACAATGGAGAGAAGGTATGAATTTTACTATCTATACAAGCATCACATATACGTTCTGTGATATCGTTCATTTTGGTTGAAATTTGCATTAGTAGATTGAGTTCAATGTAATCTATAGGTTAAAATCGAAGAAATGGAAGGCAAATATGTGGATTTATATTTTTCTGCCCATTGGTGCCCTCCATGCAGGGCATTCACCCCTATTCTGTCCGAAATCTATGCAAAGCTATTGGAGAAGGAGGACTTCGAAATCGTCTTCATCTCCGCAGATGTTGAGGAGAAATAATTCGAAAAATATCGTCGCATCATGCCCTGGCTTGCCCTGCCATTCTCAGATGAAAATACAAGGAGGAAGCTTGATCAGGCTTTTCAGGTCAATAGCATTCCATGCCTTGCTGTTATAGACAAAAAGGGCAAAGTAGTGACCACGGGGGGTGTGAAACTCATTGGATATTATGGTGTCGAGGCATATCCATTCAGTGCAAGGAGACTCGATCAACTGAGGGTCGTGGAGGAGACCTTGAGGGATGCACAGACTGTAGAGTCTCTTCTGGTGTCTGATGAACGAGATTTTGTCATTTCCCATGGAGAAAGGAAGGTGGGTTTTTCTCTCTTTTGCTTTTTCTTTGCTTGCAAGTCTGGAGTTGGGTTGTTTGTTATCAGTGTGTACAGAA
This sequence comes from Picea sitchensis, assembly GCA_010110895.2. Lineage (NCBI taxonomy): Eukaryota > Viridiplantae > Streptophyta > Pinopsida > Pinales > Pinaceae > Picea > Picea sitchensis. Next base: position 244,767 of record SNQJ01S0005991.1, read on the forward strand.
GGAAACTTGTATTGAATTGGGTTATTGAGCTTCAAAACCTAGAGAAGATATTATACCTATTACATACATTGGTTCCTGTAAGAATGAATGAAAACATGTATTGAATTGGGATTTTGAGTTTTAAAACCTAGAGTGAATCAGGGATAGATTGGATCCCACAAGGATTTAAGGAAAGTATTTGCATAAGTTTGGTTTCATGTTGTTCTGATTGTCAATTGGGTCCCGCCAATAGGTTGCGATAGCTGAGCTCGTTGTGAAAATAGTGGGTTTGTATTTTTCAGCCCACTGGTCTGGTCCCTGTAGAAATTTCACTCATCAACTTGTGGAGATTTACAATGAGATTATGAAGAAACAGGTGGCCTTTGAGATTGTGTTTGTCTCAAGTGACAGAGAGGAAAAATCCTTTGAAGAGTATTATGCCAGCATGCCATGGTTGGCCCTGCCATTTGGAGACAAAATTCAAAAAAAATTGTCTCGATATTTTAAAGTTCAGGGCATCCCAACCTTGATTGTTTTAGGCCCATATGGTAAAACAATACAGTCAGAAGCAGTGGACCTAATTCGAGATTATGGAATCCGATATTACCCATTTACAAAGGAAAGATTGGAGGAACTTCAAGCCGAAGAGAAAGCCTGACAAGAAGCACAAACCCTAGAGTCTGTCTTGGTCTCTGAAGAGCATGATTTTTTGATCAAGCATGGAGGTGCAAACGTGAGTTACCGAAAATCAGATAGCTCCAGTGTTCATATGTCACACTTCTTGAATCCCTTCATACTACCTTCAATGCAAATAAGGGTTTTGCTTACAAAATTAGGTATGTTTTGATAAATTTGGATCCAGAGCCATAGGTTTTTATGAACAAAGAGTGACCATTTAAGCCTGATTGATTATCATTATTATAAAAAATAAATGAGATGGATACAAACCCATGCAAGATTAATGTCTCATGTAAAATTCTGAATTACAGAAAGAAGTGAGGGATCCTCTTTTCAAACTCTTCGTTGCTTTTCTTCCTGTTATTTCGAAAGTAGTTGTTCAGCTTTAGCCACTCAAATTTGCAACATTTCTTTTTACCTCTCATGGAATAGGTGGCATCTTCTTTTGGAAATATTAGCTATTCATAGGATTATATTAGGTGATTTAATCAGTATTTATCTAAACAAGAATGAAACTTATGCTTGCTTATTGGACCATCCATGGAGACTCAAATGATGGATACGCAAGCATGATAATATATATGCTGGCCTATATTTCAATAAAGAAAATTTTCATTTATAAATTTTGGAATCTGCAGTTTACGGTGGCGCCATGTTCTGCATGGCCCTACGGATAATAGTAAACCCTGGAGTTTATAGTCGGCATCTTCACCATTCCCCCTGCACAGGCATGCCATTGTTGCAGATTCAAACCCTTTTCAATACTCACTTCGTCGGATTCCATTTTCCTCAACATGATCTGTGCGCATGGATAATAAACCGACCTGCAGGCTCCAATCCCCTTTTCCACTGGATCTAATCAATCAATTCCAGACAAATTAAACACGCACTACTTGCTCTGCGACATCTTCATCTCAGAGATCTGTCGACGGCTGTATATTCTATTCTAATCCCAATGATTCATACTCTGCTACATCTTGGTCTCAGAGATCTGTCGACGGCTATATATTCTATTCCAATCCAATGATTAATAACCCAAAATTGTTCAGAGATGCGAAGAGGCATGTTCAGTGTTTTAGTTCAAGGGCGTTATTATTCTGGAGGAGAAGGAAGGGGCGATTATGTTGTGATGATAAAAACAAAGAAAGGGAAACCTAATCCTATTCCCACCCATTGCATGCGACAATAATAAGAAGAATTTGGAGCCTAACAAGAAGATTTGTCTAATGATACTATGCTTATAGGCCATAACTATCGTCTGGTTAGCTTTGAAGGTATATTGTTGGATATTTAAATATGCATAGAATATACGTGACGCAAAAATCTCTAATTTATCCATATATATCTATTTTTTTCAATTTTTTTAGGTTGCAGAGTGATTCGATCTTTTCCTACTTTGTGAGGTCCTAATTTAAGCTTCCCAAGTTTTTATTTTTTTCCTCAATTTTGGCAATTTTCCCAAGTTAACAGTCCGCTCTCTTTTGCCAAGTTTTGCAACAACTTTTGCTAACAGGGTTATATTTGTAATTTTGAAGGTATTGTATCAGTAAATCTCACCAAGTAGCCTTCAACCTATATTAGTTTCCCTGGGAAAGCTTACAGTGTGGTGATGACAATAGGGGCAATGGATTTGTAGCAGCATTAATACTACCTGGAGAAAATGCCATTTACTCCAGTTAGAAAATTTGGCCTGTAATCATTCTAGGAAGCTTGAATACGCTAGAAAATTAGAATGTAGCATTGTTTTCATATACATAGTAGCAGTTCAGATGTATTGCAACATAAGCAAGCAATGAGAGACATCAATTGAGTGAACGGATACATAGAGAAATGTTTTATTCATTTAAAATAAAATTTTCATTGTTTTGAGAAGTCTTTGGAGGTACGTAAAAAGAAAAACGGAAAAACAGAGATGTGTATTTTGTGTAATAAAACAATGTTTTGGGACATCATTAGATGCATATAAAAAATACAAAATTGAATCTATATGTTTTCACCATTCCATTTATTTTTTATTTAATTGCATATTTATTTCAAGATGATATGTACAAGCAGCGGTTTAGAGACCATAGTTTGTATTAAAGAGGTATTCATTACATTATATGTATAAATGAGAGCAGTTTAGAGAATATATTTTGTATTAAAGAGATATTGTATTCCTCTAGGCTATATAGTATTTATTATTATTTTGTTGCAGGGTGCATAATATTGTTTTCTCCTTCAGATCTATAAGATCTATAATAGAGAAAAGAAGAACCAAGTCACAAAAGCTAGCCAGTATAAGATTTATAACACAAACAATATAAGATATATAATAGAGAAAAGAAGAGCGAAGCTACAAAAGCTAGCCCATTGAAATTGTTGGATTGAACATCAAAGTTACTTTCAAATATTCTTATTAATATTGATGATTCAAGGTTATGCACACCATTTTATCCTCTCTTGTGTGTTTGTTAATAGTTACAAGGTGGGATAACCATTGAAGTCTCCGGATTGAACATCAAATTTACTTTCAAATATTCTTATTAATGTTAATGATTCAAGGTTATTATATTCTTATTAATATTAATGATTCAAGGTTATTCACCATTTTATTCAATCTTGTATTTTTGTTTGCAAGGTGGAATAGCCTAAAAGAAAAATCTATAAAGGTATTTTATGGGATTAATCATATTTTAGCTATGTTCCAAAAAAAATCTAAAAAATAGTTGCAAGATAAACCCAAAAAATAATTGCAAGGTGGGATAACTTGAAAGTAAGATCTGTGAAGATATTTTATGGTGTTAATGATAAGTACATCACATTGACAGTTTGCATACACGATCAAGTTTTAAAGTGACATCAACTCTAGTACTTTTAGTCTATTATACAAAAATAAACAATATAAGAAAATAAATAAATTTCCTTCAAAATTAGGTAATACAATAAAATCAATTTGTTCATATTAATTTTTTTATTTTTTATATTATAATTTTTATTTAATTGTAAAAAAAAAATATAAAAATTTAAATTTAAATATTTCATTTTTTAATTAATAAAAAATATTTAAAAATAATATATAATAAAAATAGTGTTTTTTAATATTTTAATATTTTCAATTAAATTGTTTTGAATTAAATTTTGATATTAAAATTAAATTTTGATATTAAATGTTCAATGAATTTTTTTTATATAAATTATCAAAATTTGAAAAAAAAAATGTTAAATTAAAATTTTTAAAATATTCTATAATTATTTTATGATCGGTGAAACGTCACTAATTTTATGTGGTTTAGAAATTGTATTTCCTAACTACCACCTTGTTCTCAAAGAATAAGTCTACAATTTTCATATTTCAAAAATAAATTCACTACTTTATTTTAGACTTTGAAACATTTTTATTAATGATTGGAATTTGGATTTTTGTTCACTGCCTCAATGCACTTTTTCCTCAGTTTTAGTATTTTAATAATAAATTCCACGATTCTCAATACCTTCAATGCATTTCGTGTATTCATTTCTATGGTTTATTGTAAAAAAAAGTTAATCCCTAAATATGTAAATGTGCCATGATTCTCATCGAGTTCAATGCATTGCATGTATGAGTACATGTTGTCTTAACTATATTCCATCCATGGGTGTAAATATTGAATTCTCAATGTGTTCAATGCAATGTACTCTAAAGGGTGTAAACATTGGATTCTCAATGTGTTCAATATTTAGTAATTAAATTATAAAAAATATTTAGTAATTCAAACTAAAATCTCAATTGATGTATGTTGAATAATATACAATTATTGAATGCTTATATCAAATTTGTATAAATGAGACACTTTGAAGATAAAATTTGATGTAATTTATCATTTCATTTTAAAACCTGTGTCTTAATATATTTACAACGGTCTTGTTATACTATTTTTTATTGATTCAAGAACTTTCAAAAACCATGTATGTATTCCACTACCACCCCAAAATGCTATGGGTGTTTGAAAAAAAATTAACACAACAATTTACCTACATACAATCTCTATTCTATTATATTTCTAACTTTTCTTCACACCTCCCTTTTATTACTATGCACACCACCCTTTTATTACTTTGAAGCATTCTCATTCTTCCATCCTGTCATTACCCACAAAAAAACAAAGGAAAAACTCACTTCAATGGGTGTCAAAATTACAACAATCTCTACCATGAAAAAGCCAACTAAAATCCATGACAAGAGGAATCATTGGATATTGCAGATTAACTGAATAGCTAATGAGATGATTGATTAACCTTCTTTGAAGAATTTTGAAGCATGAAAGAGAAAAATCAATGCAACCAAAAACAGTGAAATTGTTACTTAGTGCTTGTTAAGCTTGCACATTGTTGAGCATAAGGTGTGTCTATGAGAATAATCATTATGCTCATTATGCTCACCATGAAGGATTTGTCTATGAGAAGGTTATCTATGAGAAATATTATATTAGGCATTGTCTAATGGAGCTTAAGAAGGTGGTGAAGGCACTCGGTGTAGAAGGAAGTTGAAGAAGGCAGTACACTCCCACCATCATGCAGCTCAAAAATTCCTTGTCCTAAATAACTCTTCCCCTCAATTCATTGCGAAGGAAAATGCCTACCTAACCAAAACCCTATTGTCCAATGGATACTCTCTCACACACAAATCACACACATTTTTCGCTCAACCAGTAACCCTAAACTTAAAATCACCTCTCCCTCAACCCTTAGCTGAGCTCTCATCCCTAAAATCACCTCTCCCTCATCTCCTAATCGTGCTCTCATCTTTCTATCTTATATCCATGGCACCAGCGATGAGATCTCCAAGCTCTTAGCTAAAAAAAAAAAAAATTGTATTCAAACCTTACAAAACCCTAGAACAACTTTTTAGAAATGCTAAAGATAAATCCAACCTGATGCTTGGCTTGGCTAAGGAGTTTACCAAATTGCCTGCTCTTGTGGGAAATATTACATAAGTCAAATACCTATGTATTTATATATCAATGACAAGTTTCCCTCACATTGTATTTATTAATATATCGATGGTTATATATCTTTTTAGTTAATAAAAAATATGATAATTAACAAACATTTCTTTTATTTTTTCATATGAAATAAAATGTTAAAGTTAACTAAGTATTTCCTTACCTTTCATAAGATTCGATAAACTAAATTGATTTATTCATCATAGTATCTTAACAATATTATATTTGATTATAAAATTTCACCACAATCAAATATTATTTTTTAATTTTTTAATCCTTGAATGCAAATATTTTTATTATTTTTTTTATCCACAACCAAAACATATTATTTTTAAATTTCATCATCCTTATTGACATCTTCATTATCATCTTTAACATAAATTCATAGCTTAAAGATCATATACACTTTCTTTTCAAAATATTTTCAGAGTTAATACAAGAGGTCTTAATCAAAATAGTGAACCAACAACAAATATGATCATTTTAATTGTAATATCTTTATGATTTCAATTAATATCATTAATATCAGACTCCCCTCACTTACTTTGACATTCCCAATTGCCTACTTAGGAGGTATGCTAATTCTAAAGGCACTTAGATTTAAGGTTTAAAAAAAATAAAATTAGTTGGATGGACCTTCTCTTGACTTATTCTGAGGCGCCGTCAATTTTAGTTTCACTTATTCCAAATTCTTGTTTAGTAGAGAGGAATTAAATTAGAGTTGACGTAAGGCTTTTACCCTACTCTTCTCACTCTGTTACATAACAAGACTAAATCTCGAAATTCGAATTTCAAGTGTGTGCGTTTTATATAATTAAAGCTACATTAGAAAGTATGATCATATGAAAATATAAGGCTAACAAGAAATAGTTATCTTAACATGTTAACGGTCGCAATAATGTTAAGAACCCAATTCTTGAAAGAATTTATTAATTTATATAATGATTTTATTTTATTAATACATCATATAATTGCCTCCATGTTACGGACTTCGTCGAGTGTTTAATTTATTAGCTCTAAGTTATGATATATACATATATATTTGTAATGATATGGATAGGAAAGACCAATTTAACATAAGGTATAATAACAACAATCCATACTACATTAAGTAAGATGAACTTATTGATTTAATTGATATTCATTATAATAATTAGTGTAACTTTCTTTTACGTTGACCTTTTTATACTTTCATTCAAATACTATGTAAGGTATAATAACAACAATCCATACTACATTAAGTAAGATGAACTTATTGATTTAATTGATATTCATTATAATAATCAGTGTAACTTTCTTTTACGTTGACCTTTTTATACTTTCATTCAAATACTATGTCATGATGTTAGGAACCTTCTTTCTGTTACTCTCTATTTTAATCAAGGTTGAGATAGTAAATAAGTATGAAATGAAGGAACGAATAGTATTCTTGTTCTTTTTTCATATCTTTACTATATAATTGTATGTTGGAATGAAACCTATAAGTAGTGGGATGTTAATATATTTTAATTAAAGGTTCTATGCAATATTATGAAATGGATGGCATGTTTGAAGTAGTGAAAAA
>SNQJ01S0005991.1:252001-280647 GCA_010110895.2 Picea sitchensis
AAAGAAAGGTGGTATATATATATATATAACATTATTTACATTCATGGACCTTTTTACTAAGGTCCATCCAGAATCACACATTCACATCTTCGAGTTTGCCACGGTTCTTGGCCAGCATAATTATTTTTACAGACTGGGGGAAATAGGGTGTTACAAGATCTATAATAGAGAAAAGAAGAGTCAAGCTACAAAGCTAGCCAGTAGAAGATCTATAATACAAATAGTATAAGATCTATAATAGAGAAAAGAAGAGCCAAGCTACAAAAGATAGCCCATTGAAATTGTTGGATTGAACATCAAAGTTACTTTCAAATATTCTTATTAATATTAATGATTCAAGGTTATGCACACCATTTTATTCCCTCTTTTGTTTTTGCTAATAGTTGTCAGGTGGTATAACCATTGAAGTCCCTGGATTGAACATCGAATTTACTTTCAAATATTCTTATTAATGTTAATGATTCAAGGTTATTATATTCTTATAAATATTAATGATTCAAGGTTATTCACCATTTTATTCCGTCTTGTATTTTTGCTTGCAAGGAGGGATAGCCTAAAAGAAAGATCTATAAAGGTATTTTATGGGGTTAATCATATTAGCTATGTTCCAAAAAAAATCCTAAAAATTAGTTTGCAAGGTAAACCCAAAAAATAGTTGCAAGGTGGGATAAATTGAAAGCAAGATCTATGGAGGTATTTTATGGGGTTAATCATAAATACATCACATTAGACGACCAAGTTTTAAAGTGGCATCAACTGTAGTACTTTTAGTCTATTATACAAAAATAAACAATATAAGAAAATAAATAAATTTCCTTCAATGTAGACAGGGATTAGGTAATACAATAAAATCAATTTGTTGATATTAAATTTTTATTTTTTTATATTATAATTTTTATTTAATTGTAAAATAAAAATATGAAAATTTAAATTTAAATATTTTATTTTTTAAATAATAAAAAATATTTAAAAATAATATTAATAAAAATAGTGTTTTTTAATATTTTCAATTAAATTGTTTTGAATTAAATTTTTATATTAAATATTTTCAATTAAATTGTTTTGACTTAAATTTTGATATTAAATTTGTAATGAATTTTTTTTATATAGATTATCAAAATTTGAAAAAAAAAATGTTAAATTAAAAATTATAAAATATTTTTAAAATATTCTATAATTATTTTATGATCGGTGAAACGTCACTAATTTTATGTGGTTTAGAAATATACTCCCCAACTACTACCTTGTTGTCAAAGAATAAGCCAACAATTTTCATATTTCAAAAGTAAATTCACTACTTTGTTTTAGACTTTGAAATATTTAGTAATTAAAATATAAACAATGATATATATATATATATATATATATATATATGAGAGCATGTAATTGTATTGAATAGAAATGCATCTTTGCATTTATCACTCTTATGTTTATTTAACTTATTAATATTCATGATCCAAACAAAATTTAGTTTGACTAAATGCATTTGAACACAATACACCAGATTAATCATAAATCTAATCGTCCTACTCCTTAAGTTATGATTGAAGTTACATACCTTAATTATATGACATTAGGTTATTATGGTCAATTTCCAACCATTAACTTGGCTTAGTCCCAAAAACTCATCCAAATGGTTTGTTATTATCCAAGATATAAATGGTTCTACCTATCACCACATTTGGAATGACACTCTGCCACACAATTGATGTATGTTGAATAATATACAATTATTGAATGCTTATATCAAATTTGTATAAATAAGACACTTTGAAGATAAAATTAATTCAATCATTTTATCAACTAATATATCTCTGAATTTATCATTTCATTTTAAAACTTGTGTCTTAATATATTTACAATGGGCTCTTTATACGATTTTTTATTGATTCAAGAACTTTCAAAAAACATGTATGTATTCCACTACCACCCCAAAATGCTATGGGTGTTTAAAAAAAAAAACACAACAATTTACCTACATACAATCTCTATTCTATTGTTTTTCTTGCTTTTCTTCACACCACCCTTTTATTACTATGCACAACACCCTTTTATTACTTTGAAGCATTCCCAATCTTCCATCCTCTCGTTACCCACAAAAAAACAAAGGAAAAACTCACATCAATGGGTGTCAAAATTACAACAATCTCTACCATGAAAAAGCGAGGTAAAATCCATGACAAGAGGAATCATTGGATATTGCAGATTAACTCAATAGCTAATGAGATGATTGATTAACCTTCTTTGAATAATTTTGAAGCATGAAAGAGAAAAATACTTACAACCAAAAACACCCAAATTGTTACCGAGTGCTTGTTAAGCATTACAGGAGTTGCACATTGTCGGGCATAAGGTGTGTCTATGAGAATAATAATTATGTTCATTATGCTCACCATGAAGGATTTGTCTATGAGAAGGCTATCTATGAGAAATATTATATTAGGCAGTGTCGAATGGAGCTTAAGAAGGTGGTGAAGGCACGCGGTGTAGAAGGCAGATGAAGAAGGCAGTACACTCCCACCATCATCCAGCTCAAAAATTCCTTGTCCTAAATAACTCTTCCCCTCAACTCATCATGAAGGAAAATGCCTACCTAAACAAAACCCTATTGTCCAATGAATACTCTCTCTCACACAAATCACACACATTTTTTGCTCAACCAGTAACCCTAAACTTAAAATCACCTCTCCTTCAACCCTTCGTTGAGCTCTCTTCTCTTCACTCAACCAATAACCCTAAACCTAAAATCACCGCTCCCTCATCCCCTCATCATGCTCTCATCTTTCTATCTTATATCCAGGGCACCGATCAGATCTCCAAGCTCTTAGCTAAAAAAAAAAAAAATTGTATTCAAACCTTACAAAACCCTAGAACAACTTTTTAGAAATGCTAAAGATAAATCCAACCTGATGACAATGTATTTATATGTCAATGACAAGATTCCCTCCCATCATATTTTTTAATATATTGATGGTTATATATCTTTTTAGTTAATAAAAAATATGATAATTAACAAACATTTCTTTTATTTTTTCATAAGAAATAAAATGTTAAAGTTAACTAAGTATTTCCTTACCTTTCATAAGATTCGATAAACTAAATTGATTTCTTCATCATAGTATCTTAACAATATTACATTTGATTATAAAATTTCACCACAACCAAATATTATTTTATAATTTTTTAATCCATGAATGCAAATATTATTATTAATTTTTTTATCCATAACCAAAACATATTATTTTTAAATTCCATCATTCATATTGACATTTCATTATCATCTTTAACATAAATTCATAGCTTAAAGATCATATACACTTTCTTTTCAAGATGTATAATCTTTTCATCAATTTGAGAGTTACTACAAGAGTTCTTCATCAAAATAGTGAACCAACCTCAAATATGACCATTTTAATTGTAATATCTTTATGATTTCAATTAACATCATTAATATAAGACTCTCCTCACTTACTTGGGCATTCCCATTCGCCCACTTAGAAGTATGCTAATTTAAATATTTAAATTCAGTTGACAAGACGCTTGTTGGCGAAAAAAAAAAACAAGTTAGTAGATATCACCCCAATAGGGTCGACACTGGGTTTCCTGTCCCGATTCCCAAGTAGAAGCCTGCCTTCGCAGATGGTTATCTTGATGTTTCAACGAGCATTGGCACAAGGTAAAACAAAGGTACCCGCGCTGGCTTCTCACATGGCCTCGCTTTCGGTGCCCGCCCGTATTAGATTGCTTTCGTTATATGTCATATTGTCAGACTATATTTCCGTTTAAATCGGTCGTTGACCCCATACTCCAATATCCTTTGAAAATCGACCCACATAAAAGTATTGTGCATGAGTATTGTCTTATTCTATTCAAGGTTCTTAAGTCCCACAAACACCTAGTTATAGTAGTTTATCTCTCCAAGTGACTTGAAGTAGTTACTTAGTGATGATGGATCAGACTGCCTATTATTGTGGACATTGTCTAAGAAGAACTTAAAGAACCATGTCTGCAAGATGATCAAGCAATGCTTTCAAAGAAAATTGTTCCATGAGAACTGTTGTTGAAACTATCAAAATGTGAAGGTAATACAAACCAAGGACTAATATGTAATGTCAAAGGGGGTGCGATGTCAACAATATCTTTTAATCCCATTGTGCCCGAGAAAATATTTCTAAGTAGAGTCCATATCTTCACATACTATTTTGGACTAGAAGATCCACTTTTCTAGGGAAACAAAGCATGCAGATAAAATTACAAATGTCAGGAAGACTTAGTGAAGTTTAACACGAAAGCTTCTCATCAAGATTACGGTGAATTCCATATCTTCTAAATTTATGGTGGCGATTTTACAAGGTGGCAGAGAATCTAGAAATAAAGGGATTATTTCAAATCTCTCCAAACAAATTTTATTTATAGCATTCAATCCTAGGATTCCAAGAATTCAGATCCACATTTTCAAGAACATGATTGGAAGTCAACCAAATCAACTCCAGATCGAACGAAACATATTAGCATTAGGGATCCACATTTTCAACCAGCATTTAAGTCATTCAGAAATTATAAAAGGAAGTATTGCAGACTTTGAGAAAAAATCTTCCTTTGGAAGGAAGAGAGGAAAATATTAGAATTATGGCAGGATTGTGTGTATCATTCTAATCCTGCAGGAAATTTGTCCTTTTAATTTCTTATCATCAAAGATTCTTGAAAGATTTATTATCAATCTGTAATGTTATTTGTTCCTCATCTTATTTTATCTTCTTACTTGAATAAAATTTCAGTTATTGAGAATCAATGATTGCCCGTGAATTACAGATTCTCATGCAGTGAAGCTTCATTGCATTTTCCTATGATTAGTGTGTTTTATTCAAGCATTCTCCATTCATTCTCAGAAATCATTTATGTTTATTGGATGTTCCATCTTATGAATATGTGGGTTGATCATAATACCAACCATCTTGTCTGATATTCATCTTGATTTATTTTGATACATAAGATATTAATACAAGACTCCATGCTCAATGGTCTTCATCATTGATCTATATGTGTTTCTTCTTTGAGTTTTGGCTCAATATTCTTTTCTTACCTACCTGATCCACCAACTTAAAACTAAATTTCATTCAAGATGTTTGTGGCATAGTTCTAATGAAGTCTTAGAACATCTCAAGCGCTAACACCCCTTAAGCATGGTAACTTAGGGTCTCCGCCTTTACATTATTTGTAATATCCCCAACCACCAACAGGTCGGGAAACATCACTTCTTGGATGTCTCTCCTTGCTCTGATACCAATTATTGACATCCTCGGCCTTAACCAACAGGCCAGTCCATGCCACCGAATAACTTTCATGCTCTGATACCATATATATTCATATACATATCTATCTAATGCAAATTAAACATCTATAGCATTCTGTTCATGCCATTATTCATGCGGAAATAAAATTAAAACATACAGGCATTATACACAGACAAATCTAACAACATTATAAATTGATTTCAAGATACACATCATACAGAGAAAAGAGATTTAGTACTTATTTTTTAATAGATGAACATCAATTGCGTGCAGACCTCCTATGAACCTCCCATACTTAGACCACGCTGCTCATCACGCTCAGCAGTGGGTCACCCTCGAGTTGGGACTAAAATCCACTGGGCAAGGGATTCCTAGGCTTGGAAAGGACAATAGGAAGTCACACAGATCAACAAGAATGATTCTTTCCCAGGAGCCAACTCACACTACAAGCTACAGCCTCTCATTCCTCACATGCCTATCCCACCCCAGGAAGTGTGCCCCTTCTCTGCTCAACAATCCTTCGGCCGTCCCACTTCCCTTTCAGGGCTTCAACAATAGGCCAGACATGAACTTTCCTTGCACTATAGATGTCGTTGGGCTCCCTATGGGAAAATCACTTCCCCAACAACCTCTCTTTCCTGGAGAGAGTTGTTACAGTGCTGACAACCTGCTTCTTAAGTCCACGGGCCTGGCAACCCACCTCTTCAAACCCACAGGCCTGATAACCTGCTTCTTCAGTCCAACTGCTAAGTCATTTCAAGTAAGGGTGATGGAAACAACAAGCTCGGTATAGAACAGATGATGGCAGCAAGTCACGCTCAGCCAAGGAACTGCGTGGGAAGCAACAACAAACTGTTAAGGCACGGTATGGCTCAGGCAAGGTACAGGTGCACTGTGTTTCATAAGAAAAGTACAGGATAACTCAAAGCACCTGCAGGTTCCCGAAGTGCCTGAATGTGGCAGAAGGCGACGATGAAGGCAATTGATCAGTGCGTGAATCAGTGGGGATGGAAGACCTCTAGAGAATGGCGACAGTCGCCAGAATAGCGAGGGAACCCCCCAACAAGTTGGCTTTCCTAGCTATAACTGCATGCGCCCAGGTTGACACATGTCTTCCTGAAGTTACATGAGCTCCACTTAACACTTGTTCCCTTTTCCTCAGGAACTTAGAACAACACAGATTATGTCAACATTAGCCTTTTGGAAATAATAATATAATATTATTTCTTTAGAGGTAAGCCTTTTATCTTAGCCCCTAATCCTAGACACTTAGCCCCTTCCCTTACCCTACCTAGTGGAGCTTAGTCCCCCATAACTCTTTCTTCGTGGTCGGTCTACATGCAATGATGTAATTTTATTAAGGATATGAGTGCTTACATATACAAAAATAGGCTCATTGGCCTTAAACATCTAGGCTCTCCAACCTAATAACATATAAGTCTTCCAACTTATGAACACTTAGCTCACTAGCCTTTAAACATAATTACAATTCAAAAGGGCCTCGACCTTGGGGTGTTACAATCCCCTCCCCTTATTTTTGCACTGTCATCAGTGCAACTTATTTACACAAGAACAATAAGATTTCCAAAATATTCAAAAATATGTTGGTACTCTGCTCGCATAGCATCTTCATGCTCCCACGTTGTGTCCTCAAGACCATACCAGGTCCATTGGACTTTTACAAGCCCTATGGATCGATTCCAGAGTTGTTTTCTTTTTGGGTCCAGTATGCACACCGAATGCACTTGTGTTGGCCCTTGACCAAGTTTTGAAGATCCTTGGTCAGGTTTGACCTATTTTGGGACTTCGACAGGTTGTCAAAGGCGGAGCACAAGTCGAAGTGGAGATCGCAGGATCTCAACCCCTTTTAGGGCATTTTTGGGTTTTGGGCTTATGTAACAGGTATGAGATGTCGACCCATGGGTTTACCCATGTTTAGGCCCTTTTGTAATGTATAAATATGAATCTAGGCGATGTAAGTAAGGTGTGTGTGTGTGTGATGCTAGGTGCTAAGGGAAAATGAAGACCAATGTGTTAAGTGCAAGTGATAGTTGTAATTTCTTTGTGCATACTGTGTGAGACTTGCAAGGATAAGTGCAGGTAACTGTAAGAGATTGTGTAAGGGATTTGTGATGTAACCTAGCTCAGGGAAGGAGGATCTGGCAAGGTGCGTCCAGATCTCCTGTCCTCCATGGAGTAGGATTTTGATGCTATGTGCCTGTAAGAAGCTTTACAAGAAGATAATAAAGAAGAGAAGAGTTGGTGGACGTAGCCCAAGGCTGGGGGTGAAGCACGTATATCCTATGTTATGGTTGCTTTGTCCATTTTGATTATTGCTTTGTGCCTTTGATGTGATTTATGCTTAGTGTTGTTATCTTTATGAATATTAGAAGCATCTGATAGAATAACTTATTGCTCAGTGATGTGAATGAATGCTAGATCTGATCCGTTTCTTTATGCTAAGTTCTTAGATGTGTGGATCTAGTTGAGTATTGCGTTACTTTGTAATTAGGGTTTTTATCTGCGAAGTAAATACTGATGAATTGTAACTGTTAAGTGCTTTGTTATAGTATTGTAATCACAGATCCGTGTCCCATCTAGGTTGCAGACACCTGAGTCCTGCAACCACCCCTGCCCCTACCTTGGGTGAGACTTCATCTCCTTCGTAGGTGTTGCCAAAAGTGCCGGTAGTTAGGGTTTTGTTGGTGCATTGTTGAAGTGTTGAACCCTGGGTTTGCCCCTGTGCAAACAAATGGTTCTGTTTACAGAACCTGAAACTGTGATTGCTGGGAACTGAAGAAAAGAATGAAAGCTTTGTGCGTAGATCTATTTCTTTAGTGCACAATATTCTACTTAACTTGTGAAAGCTCTGTGCTAAGAAAATAATTATGATTCGAAGAAAAGAGGTAAAATCTGAAAGCTTTGTGTTCTGATAAAGGTAAAGTGAATTTTTATTTATTAAAGAGGTAAGATCTAAAATCTTTGTGCTCTGTTAGTAAGATAAGTGAAATTTTTTTCTTCAATAGTATAGATCTAGGTATGTTTGATAAATTTTGTACTAGTCTGAAAACTAGGGAACAACTACAAGAAAGAAGGTTTGATATGAGTAGATCTGATAGAAATAATGAAATATATGTGATTCCTATGCATATAAAGAATGTTTGGACTAACAAATGGATGCAAGATCCTAGGAAGAATTTTATGTAGGTTAGTTACTATGATCCTAGTGCGTAGTACAAGAAAGGTTAGGGATCATTTAAGAGAACGAGAGGATTAACCCTTTGTTACAGTTGTAGAATACCAAACCATCTTGCTAAGGATTGCCCCGATAGACGACCTAGTTGTCCTTGTTGTAAAGCTATGAACCATGAAGTTATGGATTGCCCTAAAATGATTGCTAAACCTGAAAGAATGAATATGGAACAAGATAAACATGAGAAAGACTCATAAATTAAAACTATGGAAGAACACCAGAAAGGATCAGACACTATATTGTCAGAAATAAAAGAAACCCTGAATGATCATAGAGACATATATCTATCAAAGATCTTAAAAGACAAAGAATGCATAGAAGCAAGAATAGGAGACTTCGACATAGACTGTGTTTTGGACGAAGAAACATAGGTGAATGTCATGACATAAAGTACTTGAGAAATTTTGGGAAGGCCTGCTATGGTTCTTTCATTGGGAGGAATAGGATTTTTTAGAGGAAAGCTAATAACCCTATGTGGAAGACTTACCCAGATATCTATGAGTGCTCATGGAACTTCGATAGAGGATGAATTTGAGGTTATTAAATTTGTTGAGAAAAATGCTCCATTTTCTTTATTGCTAGGAAAACCCTGGATTGAGAAAAATCAGATCCGGAGAAAAGAACAAGAAGCCCTAGAACAAAAAAAACAAGCATTAAAAGATTTCATGACTAGGAGAATAGTGCACTTGATAGAAGAACAGGAGAACAGGTCGAAGAACCGAGACTTGGGTGTTGAAGTTGAAAGAACATGGGAAAATAGATAACTTATCCCAAACAACGAAGAAGTATTACCCTTAAACCTTATGAAAGATCATCAACAACGCGAAGTTATTATGCCAAGAGAAGATAAGAATTAGAATGGAAAGAGGTACCCAGTAACACAGATCACAGGGAAGAAGGCTCGAAAGCTCAACAAGAAGAAAATAAAGTTAGAAAAATTGCAAGAAGCTTCAGAAAGAACTTCATATAAGGAAAAGTCTCTAGAATTTGAACTTCGCTGGAATATCAGAACAACGCAGATTGGCACTTTGCCATGGCAGAGCAATATAACCGTTAGAAGCATTATGATTGTTACCCTGATGCTCCAGAACGGATAAGCAAGCAATTATGGCCTTGGAGCTCTCCATTGGACCATTGGACCACACCGTAACGAACAAAATTGCATTGATGAAGGCTTCTTGTCCATTGGAAGGATCTGTTAGATCGTTGTCTACTTATCCTGTCGACTATTGCACCGAGCACACTTTTGCGAATTGTATCTGATCCAACTAGAGAACTCATTGTTATTGTGCTATGCTTATTGAGACGTTGCCATCAATTTTGTTGCATTGAGAAATTATTCATCAGCCTGATATATCCGATCTTGAGCGTGCATCTCAGACGAGCTCAATGTTGTGGAAAAGTTAGTAGAGGAAATTTTAATCGATCTAATGGCATAGAGAGTGATGTCTGCAGGAGTTCAAGCCTCATCGAAGATAGGAGTGTAAGCCTCCCTATCGATTGCTCATGGATCAAAACCATCCCAAGCTACAGAAGTGAAAAGGACTAAGTATAGAGATGACTTAGCAAATGCGAAGTTAATCCCATCCATCCTTCACGACTACATCCCACCTCTGATCGATGTGGTCAGTCGTGATAGTGTCCCGAGGGATTTTGGCTATACAATTATCATGGTGTACCTCCCAAAGGGGATACATGCAGTTAGACCACAATTGGAGAGAATTCCAACTCTGAAGATCAGTGACTATAATCTAGAAGACTGCAATACCTATGGTATGCTCATGCCTCACAAGTACTTGACCAAAACGAAGGGAAAGAAATAAAAAATCATTCCGCAACCATGGACCATGAACATCGCGCAGTCCACTATCCTGAACATAATGAAAATTCCACATTTTGGAAGGCACCAGAAGGTTAGGGCTTGCTTTAAACTCCTGCTGTCATGCTTGCACGATGGTTACTTATGGCTAGACAGACGCATCATTGTCGATATGGCGTTGATCCATAGGATCCCTGACCTAAGTATGCATGGACCTGACCCACATGAAGTTTATCTAGGGAAGGCTGCAGATCGCGCCCTAGCACAGAGGATTAAAGATACTTATGGCGATGTAGAGAAGGGACTGCGAGGCTATAAGGTATCCTCCATTCAAAATGGCACAGTGCGCCTTGGATGCTAGTTGATCGTTGGTAATCTAGTAAGAAAGAGCAGACCCACATAGGTCACGTGATTTGTCATTGACCTCGCGGGAAAGTGCATGGAGGGATTACAGATGAACTGGGCTAGTTACTTATTCAACTAGCTAGAAGTGGATTGTCGCAAAGCTCAAGATCAGGGCTATGAGTTCCAGTTTAGCTGGCTCCTGATCCTCGTTGCATTTACACCTTGGGAGATGTCGGAAGGTGCGACCTTCCTTGACATTGAGTCGTTCGAGCCGCTTGCTGCGAAGTTTACCATCCTCTGGTATTCGAGTGATATGGAAAAATAGTGGTAGTCGAATGCAGTATTCCATACCTACTACCTGCAGCTGAAACAAGCTACTGAGTCATTCCCTTGTATGACATCGAACACTCTGGACAGATTCAGGCCCTTGATGAAGTTCCCCACAGATAGGAATTTTATATATATCACTGCGTGCATAGACAAGAGTAAAGAAGAGATCAGTCATACTATAATATCACCAAGGAAGATATGGAGGAGATCATTAAGGAATGGCCCGCAGAGTACCTTATACCAATCGACCAGGCAGAACTGTCCGACCTAGAACTCATTGGAAACCCGGTGGTTATCTGCGAAGAGTATGATGCACTCAACAGTAGCAGGAAGAAAAAGAAAGAAGAGGTACAACAGTTGGACAACGTCTCAGAAGAAACTACTTCATAATCACCTGGCAGAGGAGGTGGTGACGAAGTAGACAAAGAAGAGAAAGAAGGGGAAGAAGATAAGAAAAAGCAAGGCAAAGTAACACCACCACAGAATCCCCCTGATGATGTAGATCCACTAAAGAAAAGAAAGGTTTCCCCCATGAAACCTACATCACAGAAGAAATCCAAAGCTAGTAAGTCGAAGCTACAGACTGTACTCACAGTGGATGACTTCGACTTCATTATCATAGTTGTGTTAGACGCCTTGAAAGATATTTTGCAGATAACCAAAGCTAAACAAGAGGCTATGTATGATACAATTGAGACAAAGCTAAGGGGTGTCCAGCAAGCAGCCACACAACGTCCACTGCGCCCCCACCATCAGATGAAACAAAGTTGGGAGATGAGCCTACCCAACTCCGCAGAATAGATGATGCCACTGAAGCTCACCTTCATCGCGTGCAGGAAGAGAAATACTAGGCCACAACGTCTCTGAAGCAAGAACAAGAGCAGGTGATAGAGCAATGCAGGGTTGTGCAGTAGGAGAAAGATGCCCTCCAAACAAATTTCGAACAATAGAAAGCGCAGATCCAACAAGAGAAAGAACAGTTGTTTGCGGAACATATTGGAATCAAAGAATAATTCAACAGAGAACTTTGCTCCGTGACGAGCTTAGAACAACTGACTGAAGACCCAGTAGAGCATCAAGTGGAAAGGCTTGTTGAAGCCATTCAACAGCTTCAACAGAGAATAATATATCTAGAGCTACAAACATGCCAAGGACTCCGCAGGATGCGCAGGATCAAAGAGAAACAACTGCTCGAAGTGCAGTTGAGAGAATCAAGGCCTTTGCCATGGAATGTAAACAAATAAGTGATCACAACGCACATAATTATGAGTGAATCACTGAGGATCCCAAACTAAAGACACTGTAGTCACAACTCCAGGAGGCCAAGAAGCAAGCAACAACAGTTCCTGAACAGTTGAAGCTCTTATCAGTAGTTGAGAGAATGAAGCGATCCTAGGAACAACACACTGTCAAACAACAAGTCCATGCCATATAGATCAAAGTCATGGAAGTGACTCAGAGGATCCAGCCAACCCAGGACGCAGCTTGCCAACTGTTCGAAGAGATTGAAGGATGAGGAGAAGAATTAGAACAACTAGTCACTATAGTTGAGCAACGATTGGAAGGACCTGTGAATGAGGCAGCTCTTTAGGAGTTTGTTGAGCAGGAGGCCTTTGCACAACAACAGGTCGAAGCAACTCGAGGCAATATTGAGGCAGAATTAACCGAAGCAAAGTGACTCGGGACGAGTCACAGGTGATTGTTGGGGGCCTGTTGGCCCTTGACCAAGTTTTGGAGATCTTTGGTATGGTTTGACCTATTTTGGGACTTCGACAGACTGTCAAAGGCAGAGCGCAAGTCGAAGTGGAGATCGCGGGATCTCGGCCCCTTTTAGGGCATTTTTGGGTTTTGGGCTTATGTAACGGGTATGGGATGTTGGTCCATGGGTTTTCCCATGTTTACGCCCTTTTGTAATGTATAAATAGGAAGCTAGGCGATGTAAGTAAGGTGTGTGTGTGTGTGTGTGTGTGTGTGTGTGTGATGCTAGGTGCTAAGGGCAAGTGAAGGCCAATGTCCTAAGTGCAAGTGATAGCTATAATTGATTTGTGCATACTATATGAGAGTTTCAAGGCTAAGTGTAGGTAAATGTAAGACACTGTGTAAGGGCTTTGTGTTGTAACCTAGCTCGGGGAAGGAGGATCTGGCGAGGTGCGAGCAAATCTCCTGTCCTCTGCGGAGTAGAATTTTGATGCTATGAGCCTGTAAGAATCTTGACAAGAAGATAATAAATAAGAGAAGAGTTTGTGGACGTAGCCCTAGGCTAGGAGTGAAGCCCGTATATCCTGTGTTATGGTTGCTTTGTGCATTTAGATTAGTTATTTGTGCCTTTGATGTGATTTATGCTTAGTGTTGTTATCTTTATGAATGTTAGAAGCATATGATATAATAGCTTAGTGATCAATGATGTGAATGAATGCCAGATCTGATATGTTTCTTTATGCTAAGTGCTTAGATGTGTGGATCTGGTTGAGTATTGTTTTACTTTGTAATTAGGGTTTTTATCTGCGAAGTAAATATTGGTTAAATACTGATGAATGGTAATTGCTAAGTGCTTTGTTAGAGTATTGTGATCACATATCCGTGTCCCAGCTAGGTTGCAGATACCTAAGTCCTGCGACCACCCCTGCCTCTACCTCAGGTGAGACTTCATCTGCTTCACAGGTGTTGATGAAAGGGTCAGTAGTTAGAGTTTTGTTGGTGCATTGTTGAAGTGTTGAACCCTGGGTCTACCCCTGTGCCAACAACTTGAAAAATGATTTCTTGCTCCACCTGAATCACAT
This sequence comes from Picea sitchensis, assembly GCA_010110895.2. Lineage (NCBI taxonomy): Eukaryota > Viridiplantae > Streptophyta > Pinopsida > Pinales > Pinaceae > Picea > Picea sitchensis. Next base: position 265,823 of record SNQJ01S0005991.1, read on the forward strand.
TTCAATCAATAACATGATTAGCATCAGGTATATATTTCTTAAGCAATGAGACATGAAATACATTATGTTTAGGCATAGATGCAGGCAATGCAATCATATAAGCTATTAGACCAATCCTATCTAGGATTTCAAACGGTCCACAATATCTGGCTGCCAACTTCAGGGAGCCTCTGTTGGCCTTCACTTTCAAGAATACATGATCCCCTACTTTAAATTCCTTGTGAGTTCTATTCTTATCAACATAACTTTTCTTCCTGTCTTGGGCAACCTTCAAATTATGTTTAATCTTCATCATTTTCTCTTCCATTTCCTTGAGCAACTCTGGCCCAACTACTACCCTATCAACTGATCTATCCCAGTTTACTGGGGCATTTCACTTTCTGCCATACATTGATTCAAACAAACTCATATTCAATGATGCTTGATACCCATTGTTGTAGGCAAATTATACCAAGTGTAGATAATCTTCTCATTTATATGGGTTGTCCATCACATACATCCTTATCATATCTTCTATCACTTGGTTTAGTCTTTTTGTTTTCCCGTCCAACTCAGGATGATATGTTGTGCTGAAGTTCATATTTGTTCTGAACCCTTTGAATAACCCCTTTCAAAACTTTGAGGTAAACTTTGGGTCTCTGTCAGACACAATTGTCTTGGGTATTCCATGCAAGCATGCTACTTACCTCATATAAATATCAACAACATTGGTTTCCTTGTAAGTAATCTTCAATAGGATAAAATGGGCAGCTTTAGTAAGCTTGTCCACCACCACCATGATTGCATCATGATACTTACTTGTTCTAGGCAATCCTGTGATGAAATCCATTGTTACAGATTCCCATTTCCACTCAGGAATAGGTAATGGCTATAGCAAACCAGCTGGGTGTCTATGCTCAGCCTTTACCTTTTGACATTCCAAACATTTGGCAATAAAATCAACAATCTCCCTCTTCATGCCTGACCAATAATATTGGTTCTTGACTGCTGAAATTGTTTTTTGATATCTTGGGTGCCATGCATAATGTACATTGTGCATTTATTTTAAAATTGCACTCCTCAATTAAGGAGAATTGGGTACATAAACTCTATTTATGTACAATAGAATTCCCTCAGTTCCCGATTCATAATCCTCAACTTTCTGTTGCACTTTACCTTGCTACAATTTTTTTACCAATTCCATGTACTGAAAATCTGATTTTGCAACCTCCACAATTCTGTCTTTCAAATCTGATTGGTACATGTTAATGGTTGTAGCATGTAAATCATGTACTCTTCTGCTAAGTGCACAAGCCAGTTTTTTATCTTTCCCCTTGATATGCTTTATATCAAAGTCATATTCACGTAGAAATTATAACCATCTTCTTTGCCTAGCATTCAAAGTAGGTTGATCAAACAAATACTTCAGACCGTTATGGTTTGTCCTCAACTCAAAACTTTTCCCCATGAGGTAGTGCCTCCACTTCTTCAAAGCATGCACTATGGCTTTCAAATCCAAATCATGAGTGGCATAGAGCCTTTCTGTTAGGGACCTAACCCCTCACGTAGGTAAAATAATATATTTCCATGTAATAAAGGTCAATATTAATAAGGCCTAGCAATAAGGAAGAATAAGTCCAATGTAAGAATACCTAATAGAAGCTTTCGCTTATAGAAGGATATTCCTCTAAATGGTTCTTTTGATGGACATATTTAGTATAAATAGGAGTTGAGGGTATGAGAACTCTTGTCTTGGAAATTATTGTAATAGAGCTCTTCTCTGCTGGAGGTTGCTCCCTCGAAGAGGCAAGTGAACATTTCTCTCAGTAATCAAAGTGCTCTTTCTGGTGTTATTCTGGTATCATTTTGGTATTATTATGGTGTTGTTATGGTTATATTGTTGTTCATCTTCCATTTCTAGATATTTATTTATGTTTCACATACTTTTTTATATATGGAATATTACAAGTGGTATCAGAGCAACTTCCTTGGAAAAAAATTGTGGTTTTTTTTAGCGTAGAGAGGTATTCTGACGTCTTTAAGCTACAAAGATCTGTCGTTATGTGCATATACCTGCAATCAGGGATTCACATAGGAAATACAAGTGGTATTTAAGCACACATTTGTTGGCCACCCTTGTAACCCCTGTTGGTACCCCTTCGAGTGGTAGCGCATCAGACGACACCTGTATACAGATCATCCTAGATATCCTGAAGCCCTCCATAGATAAACCGATCAGATGCCTGACTGTTATAGTGTCACTGAGAAAAACACTCGGGAAGATACTCTCTAGTACCCGGGGAGTCGGGTAGTACGGCTAAGGGCATGGTCTAGCCTCCTTAGTTGGTGCCCTGAGATATTGAGTCGAGTACTACTGTTGGACCCTGCACGTATATCAAAGAGCTATAACATAGGGAAAACCCTTGTCTGTAGAACCCATGAAAACCTAACCCTTGGGATAGAAACAAAAATAGAACAGACAAGATCTATTGCGGTGCAACTGTGTCTCCTGCATTCGATTTGAGAAATTTCTACACATTTCTTCCTGTTAAACATTTGGGTATTTCATCACTGCAATATTCTTCAGATCAGAGTATAACTCCGCAGAAGTAAAAGAAAAAAAAGAGTTTGGATCCTGCTGACACCATTATTTGAGACCTATTCTATTCAATTTATCTCTTCGCCCTTATGACAATCATACCTATCATTTTTCAACAATTTATTATTCTTTTGGACCCGACCCCCTTCCAAAACCCTTATTTCAGCTTTACCCCATTGGATTCCAGTCGTCGCCCTGATCGTAGTGATATAATTCACCCATAACCCATTTTCTGTGTGGTCACACCTGCCCCTTTTTGTGTTCCCTCGTCATCATGGCCCATACCCATAGCGAAGACTTGGAAGCTGGATTCACTACCTTGCACTCTAATTTCACAGAAACCCAACAAGAAGTGCAACAACTCAATGCCAATATTGCCACCATCAATCAAAAGATGCATTCCTCCATCGTCGCCTCATTCGCGGAACTCAAAGATGAGCTCAAACAAGACATTACTACCCACCTTGAATCTGTCACTACGATGATCTGCGCTAAGATGCATATCCCTGCAGATCTTCCCGTATCCAACCCACCTTTGCATACCGAAGGTGAAACTTCCTCTCATTCCCAGAATTTTCAGCCCCATCACTTTCATCGTGATCTACACCTTCTACATGTGGATGTGACTAAATTTGATGGATGAGATCCCACTGGTTGGGTAACTCAAATGGAACATTATTTCTCTTTGTATGGCATTACAGATGAGTTGGCCAAACTTTGGTATGGTGTTCTACGTCTAGATCAAGAACGTTGGCAATGGTGGCAATGGAGAAAAAATGCACGCCAAGGGTATGTGGCTTGGACACACTTTGTGGCAGAGCTTTATGAACGTTTTGACACTGACACCAACCATTTAGGCCATTTGACAAAGTTGAAACAATCTAGCACTGTGGAATACTTTATAGCTTCTTTTAAGACAATGTTTTTTTGTACAGAGGGCATGCCTGATTCTTTTTTCTGAGAACGTTTTATCAGTGGCCTCAAGGATGAGATTCTTGCTCATGTCCTCATGGATCGGCCTCAGAGTTGGGTGGATGCTACTAAAAGAGATAAGGAAGCTCAATAGGTTGTCTCTTCTCAAAACAGAAAACCATCCTTTATTCCTCGCACTAAACCAATAACTCCCATTCCTCCTTCTACCCCACCAAAGATCCAGAAATTGACCAGGGATGAAATGGTTGAACGCCAATTTAAAGGCCTTTGTTATAATTGTGATGAAAAATATTTTCCAGGACATAAGTGTAAGGAACAAAATATTTTTATGTCCATCTCAGAGAATGTTTGGGAAGAGGATGTCAAGGCTCCCCTTGTGTCTATGTCACCTGAATCCACTGACATAACCCCTCCCTCAGACCCTCTCAAAGTAGAATTGGTCATTTTCCTAAATGATCTCACTGGCTTCTGTGATCCCCAAACCCTCAAGCTAATTAGTTACATCAAGAATAAGAAGGTCATCATTATTGTTGATAGTGGAAGCAACCATAATTTTATTAATCACCGAATTTCCCAAGAAACTAATTTCTATATATGTGCAGTCAATAATTTCCAAATCATGATTGTCAATGGTGGGTCCATGAAATGTGGAGGGTGTTGTGAAAATGTGCATCTCCAAATTGGTGACTACCACCTGAAATATCATATGTTTGCTATCGACATGGGTGGTTGTGACATTGTGTTGGGTGCCGAATGGATAAGGACTTTGGGTCCCATTCTCATGGATTTTAAGAAATTAACCATGAAATTCAACCAGGAGGGCAAACAATGTTTCAAGGCATCACTGTCGGTTCCCCGGAGATCATTAGTTCCCATCGCATGGAAAAGATGCTCAAAAAAGGCCATCCTGGCATTATTTCCCAACTCCATGCCATTCAAGCAACTGAGACACCCTCTGTGTTGCAAGACCTCCAAGCCATCCTCTCTAAACATCAAATGGTTTTTTACACTCCCCAAGGACTCCCTCCTTCCCATGGTGTTCATGATCATTCCATTCCCCTTGTTCCAGACAACCTTCCTCCCTATCGTCACCCCTTTTCACAAAAAAATGAAATTGAGAAAATGGTTCAATAACTGCTCAATGCAGGGGTTATCCTCCCTAGTATGATCCCCTACTCTTCTCCTATGGTCATGGTCCTTAATAAAGAAGGTTCTTGGCGCATGTGTCCTGACTTCCGCGCCCTCAAAAAACTCACCATCAAAGAAAAATTTCCCATTCTTGTCATTGATGACCTCTTGGATGAATTAAGTGGTGCCCAGTGCTTTTCTAAACTTGATCTTCATTCTAGATACCACTAGATCTGTATGATAGAGGCATAAATTCATAACACTGCCTTTAGAATTCATGAGTTCCACTATGATTTTTTGGTCATGCTCTTTGGCTTTTGTAATTATCCCTCCACTTTCCAGAGCCTCATGAATCATGTCTTCCGTCCTTTTCTTCGTCATTTTGTTTTACTTTTCTTTGATGATATCCTCATCTACAACAAAACCTAGACAACCCATCTTGATCATGTGGATCGAGTTCTCCATCTACTCTCTCAACACCAACTTTTCCTCAAACAATCTAAATGTGCTTTTGGCGCCTTGGAAGTCGAGTACTTGGGTAATATTGTTGGAAAGGCCGGTGTCAGGGTGGATCCTAAAAAGATTGAATATATGCAATATTGGCCTCACCCAAAGACTCTCAAAATCTTGCGGGGATTTATGGGTTTAACAGGTTATTATCTCAATTTTGTTAATAATTATGGAAAGATTGTGGCACCTCTCACTACACTCCTTAAAAAGAATTATTTCACTTGGACTCCAACAGCTGCTAGCTTTTCAAACCTTGAAGATGTCCATGTGCACCCTTTCAGTCCCGACCCTTCTTGATTTCAAAAAGACCTTTGTCCTGGAATGTGATGCTTCCAGGAAAGGAATTGGCATTGTCCTTATGCAAGAGGGTTGACCTTTGGCCTTTACGAGCAAACAACTGTCTGGGAGAAATTTGGGAAAATCAATCTATGAAAATGATATGTTGGCTACTCTACATGTCGTGGATCTTTGGCATCCTTATCTATTGGGGAAACACTTCCAAATTAAGACAGATCATCAAAGCCTCAAATATTTTCTGGAACAATGCCTTTCCTCCCCCGAACAACAAAAATGGGTGACTAAGCTCTTTTGATATGATTATGAGATCATTTACAAGAAAGGAAAAGACAATGTGGTTGTTGATGCACTTTCCATAAAATATGAAGATGAAGGGTCCTTTTTTTCTCTATATTTCATTGTACCAGATTGGCTCCAAGTTGTTCACCAGGAATGGCTACACGATCCCAAAAGTTCACATCTGATACAACAATTGCAGTCCAATTATCCAGTTTCCCCAGGGTACTCTTGGCTCAATGATGATCTTCGATACAAAGGTCATTTGTATCTAAGTAAACAGTCAAAACTTAAATCCACGGTACTTTCTGAGCTTCATGCTACACCCGTAGTTGGGCACTCGGGGTTTACCAAAACCTATGACAGGGTCAAATGTTCCTTTTCCTGGGAGGGTATGAAACATGATGTTTGTAATTTTGTGGCTGAATGTGATGTGTGTCAATGAAACAAGGGAGAAACAGTCAAATATCCTGGCACACTACAAATGCTTCAGATTCCACCTTCTATTTGGCGGGATACCTCTATGGATTTTATTGTAGGCCTACTTAAATCGAGAAATAAATCAGTCATCATGGTGGTAGCTGATCGTATTTCCAAGTATTCTCATTTTTGTGCTCTTCAAAACCCATTTACAACATCCATTGTCGCTCAAATTTTCACGGATTAGGTCTTGAAGTTTCATGGCATGCCGCATTTTATTGTTTCTGATCGGGATCCAAATTTCACTAGAAAGTTTTGGCAAGAACTGTTCAAACTACAAGGCACCCAATTGCATCTTAGCACAACTTATCATCCCCAGACTAATGGTCAAACTGAAGTTGTGAACAAATGTTTGGAAACATATTTGAGGTGTTTTTCATCGGAAAGGAAGAATCAATGGGCTCAATGGTTACCCCTCGCTGAATGGTGGTACAACACTTTGTACCATACAACTACGCACATGACTCCTTTTGAAGCAGTATATGAAAAAAATCCACCTTCAGTTCTCTCATATTTTTCATGTGTCTCGAAGGTCCAGGCGGTTGACCAAACACTTATAGTTCGAGAGGCTATTCTCCATACCCTCAAAGAGAATTTGGTCATGGAACAAAATCGCATGAAACAACAAGTAGATCAAGGTCACTCTGAATGTCAATTTTCATAAGGGAATTAGGTGTTTCTTTGACTGCAACCTTACAAGCAAAATTCCCTCAAGGCAGACCATTGTCAGAAACTGACGCCCAAATTTTATGGTCCTTATACTGTTCTCAAGCGTGTGGGACAGGTGGCTTATCAGTTAGATTTTCCTAGTCATTCTAAGCTCCATCATGTTTTTCATGCTTCCTTCTTAAAGAAGGTGATTGGAACTAAGTTCCAAACTCAAACCAACCTTCCCGAGTTGAACGAAGAAGGCTCCATTTGGATACAACCAAAAGCAGTTTTGGACAAGCGTGAGCGTCGACTACGTCAACGAACCATCAAGGAAGTGTTAGTCCAGTGGAAAGATACAACTCCAACATATGCCACTTGGGAACCAACTACCATTTTGCAACAATTTCCACATCTCAATCCTCGAGGACAAGGTTTTTTTTAAGGGGGAGGACATGTTAGGGACCTAACCCCTCACGTAGCTGGAATAATATATTTGCATGTAATAAAGGTCAATATTAATAAAGCCTAGAAATAAGGAAGAATAAGTCCAATGTAAGAATACCTAATAGAAGCTTCCACCTCTAGAAGGATCTTCCTCTAGATGTTTCTTTTGATAGACATATTTAGTATAAATAGGAGTCAAAGGTATGAGAAATCTTGTCTTGGATATTATTGTAATAGAGCTCTGTTCTGTTGGAGGTTGCCCCCTTGAAGAGGCAAGTGAAATTTGCTCTCAGTAATCAAAGTGCTCTTTCTAGTGTTATTCTGGTATCATTTTGGTATTATTGTGGTGTTGTTATGGTTACATTGTTGTTCATCTGCCATTTCTAGCTATTTATTTTTGTTCTGTATACTTTTTTATATTTGGAATATTACACTTTCATGCTCTTTCACTTTTTTGGATGCGAAACATATTACAAATCCATTATGACTAAGGAATCCTCCAAGTCCTTCTTTTCACGCGTCAGTGCAAACCACGAAATCTCCATTCAGATCGACAATCCGCATAATTGGAGCACTAGTTAACAACTGCTTCAATTGTTGGAAGCTATTTTCACAGTCTTCTATCCATTGCAACTTCTTCCCCTTCCTTTGCAAGGAAATGATGGGATGAACTATTCTCTAAAACCCTACAATGGCCTTCTGTAGTAGCCAACTAGACCCATGAAGGATCTAACTTCTGTCACATTATTAGGTGTTTTCCACCCTCTAATGGCCTCAATATTTTCAGGGTCGACTGCTATCCTAACTTTAGATATGATATGCCCCAAATAGTGAATTGTGTTTTGATAAAATGAGAACTGGCTCAATTTGGCATACAATTGATGCTATCTTAGCAATTGCAACACCATCCTCAGATGATGTTCATGCTATTCTTCCGACTTGTAATATACAAGGATGTCATCCAGAAAGACAATGAAAAACTTGTAGTAATATTCCCGGAAAACACCATTCATTAGGCACATGAAAACAACTGGTGCATTTGATAACCCAAATGGCACCACGATGAACTCATAATGGCCATACCTTGTCCTGAAGGTGGTCTTGTTGATATATTCCTCTTTAATCCTTACCTGATGATATCCTAACCTAAGATCAATCTTTGAAAATATTCTAGCATCCTTCAACTGATCGAAGAGATCATCAATCCTTGGCAGAGGATACTTGTTCTTTATAGTCACTTTGTTCAACTGTCTGAAACCGATGCACAATATCAATGTACCATATTTATTCTTCATGAAAAAGACTGGGGCACCCCAAGGTGACACACTTGGGAATATATACCCCTTCTCCAGAAGCTCTTCAAGATGCATTTGCAATTCCTTCAGCTCTGGTGTACTTATTCTGTAAGGAGTCTTTGATACTGGAGCTGCTCCAAGCATTAAATTCATAGATAAATCAATATCTCTCTTTGGGGATAGTCTTGGTACCTCCTTGAAAAAATATTCAAAATCTTCCAGGACTACATGATCCTCTAGATTTGGCACCTTATCCTTATATGCTTCCTCCATATGGGTTGAAAATATTTGACATCCCTTCCTGTAACAAATTTTTAGTTGCATTTTTGAAATTTCTCTGATAGTCACTGCCCTAGGAATTCCTTGGACTTTCCTTTGATTCCCTTCCTCATCCAAGAAAGTGAATGCCTTGTTATGACAGTCTAATAGGGCATGGTGTTGGTCCAACCAATCCATCCCAATTAGACAATCATAGGAACCTAAAGGCAAGATGTTCAAATCTACCCTTGTGCTCAGTCCATTTATGTCCATAAGACATGACTTAACCATCTCATTAACTTTTCTTTTGGCTCCGATAGCTAGTTGCACCAACCAAGATTTTCCATGCTTGCTTCTTGGAAATTGCAAACTTTCCACCATCTTAGGATCTATATAACTATGAATAGATCCTGAATCAATCAAAATAGTAATAGTAATATGAATAGATCCTGAATAGATCCACCTTCCACTTAAATCATATGTGACTAATACTCTGCTTGTCTGTTGTCTAGGGCTACTTAGATCCTAGGTACACTTATGCCTGTGTCCTCCACTGTTTCATCTCGCTGAACATTGTGAACAACTCTCATTTTGTCACTTCTGTGAGGAAAATCTCTAAACATATGATCTCCTTTACAACCCCAACATTGAATAGGTGGTTGCCTTGGCCTTTGACCTCATGTCTCGATCGTTCTAGGTTCTTTGGAAGTTGGCTGTCCTTGAGGATTATTTTTTAAGAATGGTGGCTTAGTTCCCTTCTTCCTCTGATCCATATTGAATTTCTTCTTGTCTTCCCAAGCTTTTTGGAAAATTGGCCTTGTTTTTTGTTGATCATATAGGCACTTAGCCTGCCTTATGGTATCCTCCAATGTTTTGGGATCATCATATTGTATTTTGTCACTGATGAATGATGGGAAACCACTCAAACACCTATGAATCTTGACTGTATCATCCTTGATGAAAGAGACATAGTTCAGTAGTTCTAAAAACCTTCTTTCATATTCATCTACTGTCATACTCCCAAGTTTGAGTTCAAAGAACTCTTTCATTTTCTTGTCATATTACCTCTTAGTCAAGTATTTCTTTTCGAAATACTTCTTGAATTCCCTCCAAGTAACATTTTTCTCTTTAATGTGTTGTACCTGCACAAGTTTATTCCACCACATGGATGCCTTTCCTTTGAGTTTATATATGGCAATTCTTCCTTCTGCATGAGAAGAATAATTATGCAATTGAAAATACTTTCTTATGCCCAACAACCATGTCTCTGCATCTTCATCCTTCTTGTGCTCACCATCAAATGTAGGAGGTTTGATTTTGTTCATTTCCCCTCGCATCTCATCCAACCCAAACCTCTTATGCTTCTTGATAGGGTATGGACTTGAGTTGTTGTGTGCTCTCTTATTGGAATGCCTGGGGGAGTGATGATGATGTCTGCTAACACTTCTTGTTCTTATTTTCTCATCAGGAGACCTATGACTTCTTGATTTTCTTGAGCCACTCTCCTTATCCAATTTATTTTCTATTATTTCCAAGATCTGCATCAACCTCATGTTGAAGTATCCCTCTTGCTCCCTGGATATCGTAAGATTTTTTTTATCTTCTCAGTGAATTTGGACCTCTTTTTGCAATTTTTTAATAATTTTCTTCATTCCCACATCTTTATCTATTTCTTCTCCATGCCCATTGGAGTTTGTTCCTTCAAATCCCAAATGGACATCCATTCCTCTTGATTCATTCTCCGAACTGTAAGCATCCTATTCCTCCTCCATTCTCTGCACTATGCAAAAATTCAGTTCAGTTCTGAAAATTATTAATTCTGCAAAATGTGCAGTGAACATAATTTTTGTCAAGCTATTAGGCTTAATAATTTTCCAGAACAACATAAACCAATCTGGTTCAACAAAATAATATCTGGCCCCATTTCCAGCGGTCCTTAGTGGATCAGGAACCTCTCTGGCTTCTATCTCTAAGCCCAACTCTATTCTGCAATAATTTCTGGGCGCTAGTTCCTTTTCTTCAACCCTTGGTTCACATGTGACCATGAATGTGACCCGGTGCTAATGATTTGGGCACTTATCTGGAACCTTGAAACTTCGGGCTCCGGAGCTTCGGAGGTTTCCCTTTTTTCACGCGTCCCAAACATCACAGAACAACAAACTGACAAACATGCAAAGAACGATGGATCTACGGTCCACATTCCCTGCATCCAACGACTGATACTTGCTATGGAACTCTGGGATTTGTGGTTTTGGGACTTCGGAGCTTCAAGGCTCTGGGACTTCAGAGGATTTCACCTTTTCACATCCCAAAACTCCTGAATCACAAATCTATGAATACTTCCACGTCACCCCCGGTGACGTCATTACGTCACGTAACCTTGGTGCTACAAAACTTCATAAATTTCTTCCTTCCATTCCATCATGAACCATTTCTTTCAGAGTGTCAAGTCTCCAGACTTCAGGGTTTATAAAAATGGAATTGTACACTATTGTTTTGTTTATGAAGAAGTTATTATCTAAATTTCTTTATTTTTGGAAGAAGAACTTATGTCGAGCTATCTATTGCAGGTATAGTTTACAAAATGAGAACATGGATAACTTCCATGTTGCATTATTTTCAATATCATTACAAACACATACACATTTAGAGATTTTTTAAGTGGCATGTAACATATCATAATAATCTAAGTATCACATGTTTATAAAAATGGGTTTGTACACTGTTGTTTTGTTTCTGATGAAGCTATTATCTAAAATTATTTAGTTTTGGCAAAAGAACTCATGTCGAGCTAGATCGCAGGCACAATTAATAGAAGGAGAAGCATAAATATAATAATCAAGGAGAACTAAGCACCTTCCATCATTGGATGCATTTTGAATTTTTGCAAGATTATTATACTCTTTAAAGCATCTATTTTTTCGCATTTTATAAATTCATATATTACCAGTGGTATCATGTCTCTAACTTCTTCTTGTGAGAATTATGATATGCATAATTTTGTTTTTTAACCGTTTTCTTGTATTGCTTTAATAATTATTGTGAATGCGCCAAGGATTTCTATAGAGGACCAAAAAATAAAGTAGGCCCCAAGTTAGAAGGAATGTATCTGCATGTCAGGTTTTTTAAGAGGGGGTTGGGATAAGTCAAATATGTATGTGACTATAGAAAAAGGACAGGAAATCAGTCTTGTGAAGAGGGGGGAATTGCTAGAGGAGATACTAGAGTGAGGTTGAGATATTCAAAAGATGCTTGGAATAGAAGATTGTATCTAATATACAAATAAAATTATCCCTAAACAGTGAGCCAACATTGAATGAGCAACTTGATCTCACTGGATTTACCTGCAAAGCACTCACCGAAGGTGATATGGAGAAAGTGGGATCAAGGAAACACAACTAATGGAGCTCCAACATATGAATTCCTTTTTAGAGTGTCATTTCTATTGAAAAATACTACTAAACGAAATGAAGAAGAATTAGCCTACAAGGAAAAAAGTTGGTATGTACACTGCCCTCCATCAAAGAAAAAACATTAGGTGTAACAAGGCCCAAGAACCATGGACAGATCCTTGAACTAACACATATTACCTTTATATTGTATCATTCTCATCCAAGTGGGATATGAGCATTGTGACAGGGTTAGTTGTGAACCAAGAATGGGTCTCGAGGCCTAACAAAGGCCAAGGGATAAGAACAAGGGCCTTGTTCCCTAAATAAAGATTCTTATGCTTATGCACCATGAACAACACCTATAGCCCACATTTAAGCTTCTCGGGTTATAATTTCATAAATGTACTTTCTAAAGCTCAAGTTTAATGGTTAGGGATGGAAAACACTTGGGCCTTAGGCACTAAATGTAGCTTCATGGGCTTAATTTCCATAAACAAAACTTGCAAACCACAACACATGTTCTCTCTAGGGGGTATTTTGCATTAGATTTGGATATGGATGCCATTAGGAGGTTCTATACACCGAGGATGGGTTTTGGGGCCTTAACCATGGTCAAGGAAGGAAAAAACATGCCTTGGGATATTATTGAATATTCTCAAAATCAAGAGCCTTGAATTTGTCCTTGAACCATCACACAGGGCCTCTTTAAGGGTCAAGGGGGGAGACAAGGGCCTTAAGCCCTCATTGAATCTTCTCAAGATCAAGTTCCATGAACAATAGATAGGAACTATGACATGAGCCCTCAGTTGGGGCTCTTGGCCTAGTATCTGGATATGGTCATCATTAAGATGTTTTGTGCACCATAGATGGGTCTTGGGGCATTATCATGGTCGTGGTATTTGAAATAATAGCTCAGTCCATTGACCATGGTTAGGGGAGGGAAGTGACAACCTTAAGCCCTAAACATACCTTCTTAGGCTAAAGCACCCTGAATGCATCTAAAAACTACCACACAAGACCCTTATATGATATATTTGGCATACTAGAGGGATAGGGGCACCACGAATAGGTCTTAAGGACTATGAATGGTTCTTGAGATCTTACCAATGTCGAGGGATGAAAAAAAGGCGTTTAGGACCCAAACAAATCTTCTTGGAATCAAGTGCCATGAAAAATAACATGGAACCATAACGCTCTAAGGAGTCTTTGGCATTAGAGTTGGATATGGATACCATTAGAAGGTTTTGCACACTATGGGTGGGTTGCAAGGCATTGACCATCATTAAATAATGAAAACAAGTGCCTTAAGATCTTAGCGAAGCTTCTTGAGCTTAAATGTCTTTGACAAATCCTCAAACCAACATAGAGGAACATTGTAGTGGGTCTTTGGCCTCCAAGTGGGATACATGCACCGTGAGTAGATTTTGTGCACTTGAAATGGGTGTCAAGGCATAAACATGGTAAGGGGGTAAATAGTGGAATTAATCCCCAATTGCACCTTCTTGAGATCAAGCACCAAGAACAACACCTAGAAACCATGATAAGGTTCCTCTCAAGGGACTCTTTAGTATTTGAGTTAAATATGGGTGCAATTACAAGGTCTTAGGCATCATGGACGGGTCTTATGTCCTTAACTATAATTGAGGAAGGAAAATAAAAGCCTCTAACCCTAAACCTTTCTTCTCAAGATCAAGCACCATGGATGAGTCCTTGAAGCACCACATATGACCTCTGAAGGGTTTTAATCTTGTCCAAAGTGGGATATGGGTGCCATGACTAGGTTAGTTGCAAACCAATAATCTATCTCAAGGTATAACAAAGGTTAGGGGAGGGAAACATAGCCATTGTTCCCTAAATGAAGCTTACTGAGATGAATCACCATGAAAAACATCCACGACCCACAAAACATTCCCTCTCTATAAGTGTTTTACCAAGGGACATTATGATGTTTTAAATGACACTAATGAGTCTTGACAATGGTTAGGGAAGGATAATAGGGGCCTTAGGCATTTTAACAAGGTTTCCTAGGCCCAAGTGTCATGAAAGATGCATAGAAACACCACATAGAACATCTCTATTGGATCTTTTTCCTCTAAGTGGGATATGACTGACATTAATTGGTTTTGGGTAGTAGTGTGGGTCTAGGAGCCTAGACCATGGTAAAAATAGAAAAAAATGTCTCCAACCACAACACATGCTCTTTTCTTGGGAACTTTCTCTTCTAAGTAGTATTACATGTTTTGTTACGTGGTTTTGTGAAAATGGGATGGGGATAGGGGCCTTGACTATGGTTCATAGAGGAAAAATAGGCCAAGATGAGGAGTTTTTATATGGTTATTATTATATGTAAAAATAACACGTGCTCATTCTCATGAATTAAAAAAAAACCCAGTGGAATTGTCTCTTTTCCTCTGTGTTGGATGAGATGGTTTCTTTGGTTTTAGCTTTCGAGTGACAAACCAAGTGGTTCATGTTACATAAATGAAAACACACTCATTTTTCTAGTGCCCTATTATTATCTTTATTTTCAATGAGGTTTTTAAATATGGCCCACATATTCATCACTGAAGAAACTACACATAG
>SNQJ01S0005991.1:329301-366661 GCA_010110895.2 Picea sitchensis
TGAAGATCCTTGACCAGGAGGTCGTGCAGCCCTTAGGAGAGAAGGGGGTCTGCATCAAGTGGTATCAGAGCTGAAATTTTGCTTGCAGACAACAACAAAAGGAGAGGAGACAAAGGAGATCGAAGTTGTACTATGTGTGTGAGATATAGTCATCATAATGCCATCAAGGAGACAAGTGGAGACACCTTTAGCCAATTGTGTTGTAGAAACATAAATGTGAGAACTTCGTGCAAGATTATGGGCAATGGAGGCATCGCAGAGGAGGGCACCTGATGTTGGAGACATCAACAATGCAGAGAGTGAAGATGTAAAAGTTGAATAAGTTTTAGGGGAAAATGTTGTCGAAGAACGCTTGTTGAGAGTAGTGGTTAGATTGGGATCTAGAGCCAAGATAGAGGTCCCAATGTATGAAGGCAATTTGGATGTTGAAGAGCTGCTAGATAGGATAAGATCCATGGACAAATATTTCAACTATGAATATGTCAATGAGGATAAAAAGGTGATACATACTGTCACCAGGCTAAAAGGACATGAAACACTGTGGTGGAATGAACTGCAGGCTGAGAGGAGAAGCAAGGGAAAACAAAAGATAAATAATTGGGAAAGAATGGTAGCCAAGATGAAGGATAAATTCATGCCCAAAGATTATCATATCAATCTATTCATGAAGATGCAAAACCTAAGACAGAAGGGCGTGACATTTAAAGAGAACACAGAGGAGTTCTACAAGTTGAACATCAGAACTAGACAAAGAGAGAAAGATGAAGAAAAAGTTTCCAGGTATATAAATGGCCTGAGGTATGAAATCCAATATGAGATCAGCATGATGTCAGTGAGGACAGTGGAGGATGCTTATCAGTTTGCATTGAAGGTAGAGGAGAAGTTGGCCAAAAAAAAAATCCAACGAGGTATAGGTAGGAGCCCAACCCTGAAAAAAGGCAAGGGAGTTTCCCATGAAAAGGCACGTAAATCCAAGGACAAGAGTGAGAAACCACACATTCACTTGAAAAGAGGAGTAAGTTCCCGAAGAAGACAGGGTGGTGGAAGAATTTTTTCTAGAGGAAGAGGAAGAAGCAGAGGAAGAGAAGTAAGGTGATATGATTGTGGAAAGATAGGGCACATGTCTTGGGAATGTCCCAAGAAAAATAAAGAAGGAGGAGGTGAAGCTCACATTTTGGAAGCACAAAGAAGGAATGTTGAAGCAGAAGGAGCAAAGGATGGAACATCCCTGATTTTGAGAAAGGTTCTCTTAAAACCAGAGGCAGAAGTTGAAAATCTAGTGTAAAGGAACAGTCTATTCAGGACAGCTTGCAAGACTAAAGACAAAGTATGCAAGGTGATAATTGAAAGTGGGAGCACTGATAACTTAGTATCCACAGAGATGGTGGATAAATTGGAGTTGGAGACAACTGCATGTCCGAAGCCATACAAAGTCTCATGGTTGCAGAAAGGACACTAGGTAATGGTTACTAAACAATGCCTTGTTGAATTTAATATAAGAGGATATAGAGATAAAATTATATGTGATGTAATTCCCATGGATGTATGCCATATCTTGTTGGGAATACCATGCCAGTTTGATAGGAATGACATTCATAATGGGAGGAAGAATACATACACCTTGGAGAAGAATGGTAGGACACACATGTTGCTTCCAATAGAAGAGAATAAAGTGAAATAAGAAGCCAACACGAGAATACTTCTCATGAGCGGGAATGAACTTTTGAAAGAAGTCAATAAAGAACAGGAGATGCAGCTTGTTGTGGTGAGAAAAAATAGATTTATCCTTACAAGTACTTAGATGGATGATTTACTTGAAGAAGTTCAAGAATTGTTGGATAATTTTGTTGACATAGTGGTGGATGAGCTGCCTAACTCATTTCCACCCATCAAAAGTATCATCCATCATATTGATTTGATACCAGGAGCAAGTCTACCAAACAAAACAACATATATACTGACACCTCGAGAGAATGAGGAGGTAAATAACCAAGTCCATGAATTTTTAGACAAGGTTTTGGTCAGAGAGAGCTTGAGTCCATGCACAGTGCCAACTGTGTCGAGTCCAAAGAATGATGGAGGATGGAGAATGTGTACAGACTCAAGATCCATTAACAAGATCACCATCAGGTATGGATTCCCTTTGCCAAGAATGGATGATCTAATGGATTGTTTAAATGGAGCAAATTTATTTTCTAAGATAGATTTAAAAATTGGATATCACCAGATAAGAATGAGAGAAGGTGATGAGTGGAAGACAACCTTTAAGACAAATGAAGGTTTGTATGAGTGGCATGTTATGCCATTTGGCTTAACAAATTCCCCGAGTACTTTTATGAGGTTGATGAATGAAATACTGAAAGATTTCATTGGCAAGTTCGTGGTTGTATATTTGGATGATATATTGGTCTTTAGCGGGACTAAAGAGGAGCATTTGAAACACCTGACACTAGTGATGAGGAGACTATAGCAGGAGAATTTGTTGATAAACTTGAAGAAGTCCTCTTTTATGATGACAAATCTCATTTACTTGGGTTTTGTGATATCTTCAAATGAACTGAAGATGGATCCAGAGAAGGTGAAAATAATCGAAGAATGGCCATCACCAAGGAGTATGCTTGAGGTAAGAAGATTCCATGGATTAGCAAGTTTCTATAGGAAGTTCATCAGAGATTTCATTAGGATTTTTGCACCAATTATGGATATAGTGAAGAAGAGGAACAAGTATTTTAAATGGACAAAGGAGGCTAAGAGGAGCTTCAATATACTAAAGGAGAAAATAACAGAACGACCAATTATGGTCTTACCAAATTTTGGAAAGACATTTCAAGTGAGATGTGATGCAAGTGGAGTTGTAATTGGAGCAGTTTTGAGCTAGGATAATAGGCATGTTGTCTATTTCAGTGAGAATCTGAATGAGGCTAAGAGAAAATACTCCACATATTATAAGGAGTTTTATGCCATAATTCAAGCCCTGAAGAAATGGAGGCACTACCTTGTTCCACAGGAATTTGTCTTGTGTAGCGACAACCAAGATTTACAATTCATAACCAAACGGGAAAAAATGAATTAGAGGCATGCAAAGTGGATTGAGTTTATGCATAATTTTACTTTTGTCATAAAACATATTGTTGGGAATTCTAACAAAGTTGTTGATGCATTAAGCAGGAAATGCTTGATTCTTCAAGAGTTTCAGGTGAATACCTTGGGGTTTGAACACCTGAAGGATATGCATTGTGATGATCCAGATTTCAAGGAAGCATATTGTTGGCGTCAGAAGTCACTCATGGATTGCGGCAGGAGTAAGCCTGAGGCTATTGTCAGAAGTCACTCATGGATTGCGGCAGGAGAAGCCCGAGTCCATCGCTTTAAATGCTCAATTTGTTGATAAAGGGTGATATTGAAGTAAACTCGAACAATATCGTTCTAACCTGGTGAAACTAGGTTAGGTACGCAATAAGCAGATGAGCTCTTGATTCAATTTCAGGCATTGTTAATAAGGGTGAGTAGGAGGAATAATTATGTGAGTAAATGTGAAGGGTTGTTGTAGGCATCCGGATTCCAATAGATTGTAGAAGAAAACTTTGAACACAAGAACCTCTTATATTCAAAAGCAAAACACTAAAATAACATATCAACAACGTTATATTAAATCCTTTATCATAACACAGTCACGGTGATTCATGTGAATCATTCAGTCATGAACTCTTTCAATATGAGATTGAAACAAGATGAAAAGAGAGCTACCTTACATTAAATCACAAGGAAGTTTCATATACACATACATAGCTAAGAAAACCAAAGGCTTCATTAAAACATTGCATACTGGAGCTCTACTCTCACCATCCATGCTTACGTAATACAAAAATTGAGGCATATATACTTCCACCTTCACAGCAGGAAGGTAGTTGAGACATTAAAGTCCAAATTAGCGTATGCAGGCTCCTCAGTCAAACCTAGATGGACGACTGAACCTTCATCATCATCAGACGCTATCTTAACTCAACATGGCTCTTGTAAGGGGATTTGCATACAAGGGTACCATGGGCTGATTGCTCCGGGCCCTTTCCAATAACCTCCATTTATGAGTTAAGTCTCAACCACCTGCTCATTCAACTCTTCCATGGAGGGGTGGCCAGACTGAAAACATAAAAAGAAACCCTTTTCTCTTTGAAGTCCCGGTAGCCAAAAATGCGAAATGGTTCGAAGGCCAGACGCTGGTTTTGAAAAGAAATGGAAGAGAGAAACCTTTGTCCTTGAAGTCCCGGTAGCCGAAATAATGGAATGCTCCCGTGGGCACCTTTTATTTCGCTGCCGGGTTTCAAAATGCAGTGGAAGAGAGCAACCCTTGTCCTTTGAAACCTAATACCAAAACACCGGAATGGCTCCTGCGCTTTTTCGCATTTGCGTTTTGTGGTTTTGAAATGCAGTGGAAGAGAAACCCCTTTGTCCTTTGAAGTACCGATAGTTTAAATGCTAAAATGAAATTCCCGGTGCTTTTCAAGATTTTCGCTTCTCGGGTTTCCAAAAACTATGGAAGAGAAACCCTTCGCCCTTGAAGTCTCGGTAGTCAAATGTTGAAATGGCTCTGGCGCTTTTCGCACTTCACGCGTTTCTGGTTTCGAAATGTAGTAGAAGAGAGAAACCCTTTGTCCTTTGAAGTCTGGACAGATGAAATGGCTCATCATTGTGATTTTACGCTAAGATGAGCTCTACCAGACCCCTCGTGTAACTTCCTTGCTGACTTGAAATCCACCGACGATCATCGATAGTTTCATCTGTGATCCTCGCCGTTCATTGAAGAATGAAATGCCTGCTCACTTGATTTTAAGCCCAAATGGACTTCTTCAAAGATGTTGCACTCACGCCAAGGACTTGCAAGCACTGGCGCTGCAACACATACGAAGTGTTTACATGGAAAATCATAAAATTGAGACATGAGCCAGTGGACAGAGCATATGATTCAAGAGGGATTGTTATTCAAGGGAAAACAGTTGTGCATACCAAAATGTTTTCAATGTGAGGGATAATCTTTTGAAGGAAAGCATAGTGGAGGATTGGTTGAAAATTTCTAAAGTTTAAAACCCTGTGAAGTAAAAGTAATGCATATAGATTCTTAAGCAAAATGAATTTAATCAATGGCTCATACACAGAGTACACAAAGATTTTATACCAAAACCCTCAAATTGAAAACCTTTTCTATATTCATTATATCAATTTCACCATTCACTATACAATATATACAATAATGTGTTTCTTTAGTATTCCATAGATACCAAAACCCTAATCCTCAAAACCGAGATTATTTTTTAGTAAACTGCTAAAAAATAGAAAACCACCAAAAAAAACAAAATGCCCTGACCGCTATAAGGTAACTAGGCGTAGGACCCCCTAGGAAAATGCCCAAAGACACACGACACAATAGATCATCACTAGAGGGATCAGACACAGTTGTCATATTCGATGCACCCACACACACACATGCAAAGAATATAACACATGCCACCAACATTCTCCTAATTTGTTGTTTTCTTTGCATCCAAGGCTCCAAGGGTTTATATAGTCAAAAATATAGGGAAAAAATTCCCATATATCCTCTACACCGAGGAAATTTTGTACACACGTATTCTTTGTCAATGAATCTACAACATTCTCAAAGTGTCAACCTTTTCCAACAACACCTTTTTCCTTTCAACCATGTCTCTCACAAAGTGATAATGAACATCAATATGCTTTTGTCTTCGAATGATAAGCCGGGTTATTTGCCAGGAATATTTCACTCGACTGTCACAATTCCATCTCATTATTGTACCAACTCACACCAACACAATCTTTGTAACCATATTGCCTCTTTCTTGCATGAGTGGCTGCAATGTATTCGCTTCTGTTGTTGAGAGTGCTACTACAGCCTATCTTTTGCTCATCCAAATTGATTGCTCCAAATAGGTTAAACACACATACCCACTCTTGTAGATATTATACATTCAGATCTCCAAAATTTTACCAGATCAACAAGGCTACAAAGTGTCTCAAAGACTCTATCCAATCCTGGTCTTCCTTGGTAGCACAATCCATAACTTCTAGTGCTAATGAAGATACCTAAAGACCCTCTTTACTGTTGTCCAATGTTCTTCCCTGGTTTTGACATATACATACTCAAACCTCCCACTACATGTGAAATGTCCAAATTTGGTACAAACCATTGTATACATCAAATTGTTAATCAGACTGCATGTGGAATGAACATGGGACATGTCCTCTTCTTCTCTTCTGTGTCTTAGGACACTGATATGGATAACTTCTTACACCTATAGAAATAGGAACCTTGATCGGTTTACCTATGCATATTAAACCTCTAGAATATCGTCTCAACATATTTTCTAATTCAACCAGAGTTTCCTCGTTTGCCCCATCTCTTTTAATCTCCATTCCTAGAATGAAGTTAAAGGCACCGAGATCCTTCATACAATTTGAGGATAGTTGCATTTCACCTTCCTTGATAACATCCATGTTATTTCCTACCAACAACATGTCATCAACATACAACAACACTTACATAAATGAAGTGATTACCAACCTGCTTGAAACAGTACACGCTGATTAGCCCCGCTTCTTACAAATCCCAATCCATGATGTGTATGTGTCAAAATTTTGTACCACATCCTAAGCGATTACTTCAGACCATATAGTGACTGATGAAGCATGGTGACCAACTCTCTTCTTTCCTTCACTCATAAAGCTCTCTCTGGTTGTTTCATGTAGATTTCTCTTCTACATATCCCACATGTAGGAATGTTGTCTTCACATCCATCTCGGCCCCACTTCAAGATCAAAAGCAACAAGAATAGATAAGAAATCTAATAGAAGTCAACTTAGCAACAACAGAAAATTCACCAAAGTCAATTCCCACTGAATAATCCTTTGCTACCAACCAAGCTTTGTATTTCCAATTTTCCTTGTGCATTAAACTTCTTTCTCTTAAACAACTATTTGTTACCAACCGATTTTCTTCTAGCTAGTAACTCAACTATATCCCATGCCTCATTCTTATCCAAGGCATCCATTTCTTCAACCATGGCCTTCTCTTCAGAGAGTTTACTATCCTCTGAATTCAATCGGGCTCCTGATAGTTCTAGGATCATCAGTAATAGATAAAGAAAAATTGGAACAAAAATCAGGTGGACTATACTAGTTTCCTTTCTCTCATTGATTTCCTCAATACTGGGTATGAGGTTCTTCTTCTTCTTCTTTTTTCTTATTCTACTTCCTCTTCTTCAGATGATTCAGATTTGCATCATCCAAATCAAGCTATATTTTCTTAGGTTCATTCATGCTGGTAGGAATTAATGTTTGGACACATATTTTACCTCTGAAAACAACATTCAACTGTAAACAATCTTCTTGGTTTATGGGCTCCAAATCTTATAAGCTTTCACACCATATTTATAACCACAAAGATACACTTTTCAACCTTTTTATCCATATTACTCCTATTTTCCTTTGAAACATGTACATAAGAATCACAACCAAACACTCTAAGATGTTGAAGAGAGGTACTTTCTCAGACCATACCTCATGTGGAGTTTTATCATCCAATGTTGGCCTTAGAAGGTGATCGATGACCAGGTAACATGATGTACCCACTGCCCCTGCCCAGAATTATTTCCCTATCACAGCACCACTGAGCATGCACCTAATTTTTTTCCATCAGTGTCGTGTTCATCCTTTCTACAACTCCATTCTACTAAGGAGTGTGTTGATCTCGCCCCTTCCTTTGGTTATACCACACTTCTTACATAATTCTCCACCATTATATGTTCTCAAACACCTTTATTTTCTCTACTAATTTTCAACAGAGTCTTAACTCTTGGAATTTATCAAATAATTTCGTGATTTCTTTCTAAAGAAATAAATCTATTTATTCCTTTGAAAACGCCCAAGTGAATGAAACATAATACACATATTTACCTAGGGATGGAACAGGAACAGTCCAAACACATCATCACTATGTATCAACTCTAAGATCCCCCACTCTTGTAGCACCAGATAAATCTACTCGACATGTTTACCATATATGCAATGTTCAATAAATCAAAATCCAGAGTGTAATTAGACACACCTTCAACCATACCCTTACCATGTAGTGTTCGAAGGCCCTTTCTCCATAATATGTCCCAATCTTGATGCCACAACATGGTCTCTTTCTCGAGAACATTGGTTCTTGTCTTCTTTATTTCTCTTCCTAGGGACAACAAAACTATTACACCCATTAGTATGCACTAAGCTCCTGCAACAACTTGTACAGATTTCCACACAATCGGCCCCCTTATCAACACCATTGCTCCTCCTCGTACCATATTGCAAGTGTTCTTCCAAATACAATCCACCCCTACATCATCCATCTTGCTTTCAGATATTAGGCTCCTGACTAGTTTTGAATGTGTGAATCCTGTGAGAGTTATAATCCTTCCATCTTTTAGCACCAACTTAACCCTTCCACTTCCAAAGATTTTTGTTTCGAAATACTCCCTAGGAATACATCACCACCACCAGATTTTTCATATTCAGAGAACCAATTCCTGTGAGGATTCATATATGGTATGACACACCTGAGTCAACCATACATCATGGTCTTCTTGTGTACCGGTAGATGCTAGGTAAACATCAAATCCTTCTTCAAGGAGGTTTTCGCTTCAGGGAAGAGGTACCATCAGATCCTTTGGTTTATCAACCTTCTTAGACTTGGTAATCTTCTTATAATGCCTTGTTTTACCACACTTCCAACATTTCCCTCAAATATTTCTCCGAGACTTGGATCTACCCCAGATCTCCCCTGGTTTACCGTGATTCCCTCGGCTTTAGGTATGACTTCTGTACAAACTGTACTAGTGACTATCCATGCTTTTCTCCGCCTCATCTCGATAACAAGGATGAAACTACATCCTCACCAATGTAGATTGAGTGGTACCACCACTGCTACAACTAGATTATCCCAAAGAGTCCGGGTAAAGAACATAACAAGGTAATACACTTATCCTCTTCAAGAATCATAATATTAATAGAGACAAGTTGACTTGCCTAGTAGCGTGAAGGGAATTTAGATGTTCTATCACAGGATCTCCATCTTCCATCCTAATATGATATAACTTCTTTCAAAGAAACAACTTGTTTCTACCAGGGACTTTGATTGAGGCAAATTCCCCCCAGCTTAACATCCCATAGTTCCTCATTGTAGATTCTCCTCAGACACTAACAAAACCTGACCGCCAAAGGCAGCTCTAATAGTACTCCTACTCTTTCTTTCCTCCCAATCTCTCCTTCCTTCGACATTCAAGTAGTTGGTGTACTAGTAGCTTTTGTGTGCTAGTAGGCGGTGTACCAGTAGGTTGTGTACCAGAATCCAATATGATCCATTGTTCTTGTCTACAAGAAGAAGTCCTCCATATTGAGCTTCCATAGCTCAAAGCTTTACCATTGAACTTCTCTATACCGATTCTATAAGAGCTCTCTTCCATTCCCTTTATATACTGAATCTCACCGCAGCCCTCCCACTAAACACAGTTTTATCATAGAACCAAGATAAATTTTATCTATCAAGACCAAGCCAAAACCCTCAACAACAAAAGCGTCCCCCTAAAGACAAAACGTGCTCTGGTACCACATGTAAGGTTTAAACCCGTGAAGTAAAGCAATGCATATATATATTCTTAAGAAACATAATTGACCAAATGGCTCACATTATTAGTACACAGATTTTATACCGGAAACCTCAACCAGGAAACCTTTCTTATATTCACAGGCATTGAATTTACCATTCATACAATATATACAATGTTTTTAGGTATTCTAAAAAATACCAAAACCCTAATCCATAAATCGGGATTATTTTTAGTAAACCGCTAAAAATAGCAAAACTGCCCAAAAAAAAAAAAAAAAAAATTGGGGTGTTGCCCCGAACGCTGTCGTAATCCACTCGACCCCCTTAGAACGCACTGCAACAATACACACATGACACAAATGTAGCACTACTAATGGGATCATCATGTCACAATTGTCATATCCGGACGTGCCCACACACATGCAGCATAACGCATACCCAACAATTTCTGGCCATGATAAAACATTTGAACGGTTGAGCAGTTCATACCATTGGCCAGGTATGATAACATAAGTGATAAAATTCCCAGGAACATATGTAGAATGTGCCAACATGCAAAGGGTAAAAGACAAAATTGATTTTGGATTTCACATCAACCATTGCCAATACTAGAGGGCCTTGGGATGCAATAAGCAAGGATTTTAAAAGTTGGGACTACTAAGAACGCAAAGAGTATTTGATTCAATATTTGTGGTTGTGGACAGATTCTCAACATGGCAACAATTCTATCCCAGCATGCCAGAAGATTCAGTGGGATGCAACACGCATTAAAATTTATTTTCAAGGAAGTTGTGAGACTTCTCGGCCTACCCAGAAGCAATCGTCGCATTGTGAAACATCAAATGTTTTGGTCATTTATGGAAAAAACTGTGGAAGAAGTTGGGGACATATTTGTCATGTAGCTCAGCCTACCACCCCCAAAACAAATGGACACACTGAGTTGGTAAACATATATTTGGGAAACTTATTGAGGAGTCCGGTCAATCGAAAGTACCATAGTGGGATCAGTTTTTTCCACAAGCAGAATTTGCATACAATGACTCAAAAAATAGGATCACTAGAAAGAGCCCATTCCAAATATTATATGGAATGCAACCAAGGGGAGTATCTAAGTTGAGAGATTTGGAATAGAGTGAGATCAGAAGCGTTGGAGTAGAATATTTTGTTGTAGAAATGCAGAAGCTCCAGATCAGAGGACAGTTGCAGAGCTCTAGCCAAGAGTACAAGCACAGAGTTGATCAACATCGTAGGGAACTTCAATTTGAAGTAGGAGATAAGGTTCTGGCACATATCAAGAAATAAAGGTTCCCTAGGGGAACATATAACAAGTTAAATATGAAGAAGACAGAGCCATGTAAGATCTTAAGGAAGTTTGATGAAAATGCCTATGAGATTGAGCTACCAAATTATGTGGGCATATCACCCATATTTAACATTTCAAACCTGTACCCTTACAGGGAAGATGACATAGAGCGATCATAAGATCAAGAGAAGATTCAGTGGGAGAAAAAAATTCCTATAGTAGAAAAATCACAGATGGAGAAGATTGTTGATCAGAGGATTGGGAAAAAGACCAGGAGGAAGACCTATTTTGAATATTTGGTCAAGTGGAAGGGACACCCAATAGAAGATGCCAGTTGGGAAAATGAAGATGATATCTAGAAACATTGAAAGTCGGTGCAGGATCTCACGGACAGGATTACATGAATTTTTGTCCAGGGGAGTATGATGCAGGATCATCGTTAGCGAGCACGCGTGGTAGGACAACTCAACACCTTGGAATCATTTTGGAATCTTAAACGCTGGCATTTACTGCGGAGATTTTAGAGCTGATTGAAAAACGGAAGAAGATCAAACACTTGGAAGTTGAATGATCACAAGTGATCTAGGAGTTTTCACTTCTAGTCTTGAATGTAACTGAACTAAGGTAGCAATTAGGTTTTGTTTTCAAGTAGACGAGTAGTCGGGGGGGACCCTAAGAACCCTCTGAGATAAATAGAGGTTTTGTATGCCCAAATGAGGTTGTTGCAAGTTAGTAGGAAAATTATGAACTTTTAGTTGTTGTTTGATTATAGTTGTAGCCATTTTTACTTTTGGAATGAATATAATAGAGAAAAATTGATTCAAATGCATGGTGTCGCTACTGTTTACAATTCCTTGTTATTTTGTTTCATGAATGAATGAGTTGTGTTTTTGGGTATATGAAACTGTGAAATGTTTGTATAAGGTTGAATCGTTTTCTCTTTGCTGAGTCTGTGCAAGGTGTGCACATAGTCCGCAAGGAGTGCGTTGACGGAGTATGTTTCGACTAAGAAGCTCATAAGAGATAGCGTGAAACTTTCCCTTTGCAAGGAATGCAGAGTGACTACTACAAGGCGTGTACAATCATCCGCAAGAACCCAACTCTTGCATAAGAATCTGTTGCAAGGAGTGCACAGACCCGAAATTCGACTAAGTGTCGAAGTAACTCTTCAAAGAGTTAAAGGGGTGGAAGAAGGGAGAAAGCTCAAGAGAGATAGAGGGAGGAATATTCAAAGGGAGGAAAGTTATGAAGGTTTCATGAGTCACCGACTAATATCCATCCAGGAGGGAGAGGGATCATTCCAGACCGTTGGATCTGGGTAAAGAGAACGAGCGTTAAGTCTCTGCATGCACATAGAAGCGAGGATTTGTCAAATTCCCAAAGAGGCCAGGGACCGTCCATCATAAAGAGGGACAGGTGGCGAAAGATCCATAACTCTGGAGTGAAAGTACTTCGGAAGTTTTGTGGATAAGGAGAAAGATAAATCGCCAAAGAGCCAAAGGCTGAAGTAAATCCAGGTCGTTAGTTGCCAAGAGATATGTGTCGACAGATCTGAGACTCCTTGAAAATTCACTTCGGAGGATTCCAAGTTCGGAGGGTGACAAAATCCCAAAGGCCGAAGTAGATCACAACTGTCTATTGCAGAGGACATGTGCATCATGTTCGGGCGAAATCACTCTGGGAGGAACGAGTGCGCAGGAGGTTGAAACTCCCGAAGCATGAAGAGTCGAAGTGGATAGTGACCGTCGCATCCAGAGGGACACGTGGCGACAAATTGTGTGCTCCAAAGAAATTACTTCAAGAGTTTCAGTTGGGAATTGAAACTCCTGAAGCCCGAAGAGCCGGAGAGCTGAAGTGAATCTCAACTGTTAGACCTAGAGGACAGGTGGATTGAATCTATGGACTCCGAGTAAAGACCTGAAGTAAATATCAGTTGTTCGATTCCAGAGGACACGTGGTAGAAATCTGCACACTTCGAAGGAAGGTGAAATTTGAGGGTTGAGTCTTCCAAAGTTCGAAGACCGGAATAAATCGTAGTCATCAATCTACAAGAGACACGCATCAATAGACCGCGAGCTCCGGGTGGAAGCATTGTAGAGAAAACAAGGTTTGATAATTGAAACTCTTGAATCCCGAAAGGAGAAATCGATCTCATCCATTGATTTGAAAGGGGTCAGATCTGATTCACAGGGTCGAAAGGGGCAAATTTGAACCGTTATTTCAGAGGCATCGTCAATATCATAAGATCGACAATCACGCTTGATTGCGGGGCAAAAAAGTGCTCAGATGTTAAAATTTCGAGGGCAGGCTACAATCAGAACCACAATATCGACAAAGGGGTATGTGGCAGCTAGAGGTAAATTGCGGGGAGAAAAGCGGGTTGATCCCAAGCCACTCTTGGGCGTGCCCGAAATCATGCGTTTACGCAAGGACAGAGCTTGAGGTTACATGCAGGAAGGGGATAACGGGATAGGAGCTTGCGCCTGAATCCTGTGAGTTCAGCAACATGAAGAAAGAGGTTGTGGGTGCCATAGAACCTACACCAGGGGACAAAAAGGGCCTGTGTTAATTCGTAAGTGAGACCATTAAGGTCTCAGAGAGCCAATTCGGCTCGAAAGTGAAGATCCTTGACCGGGAGGTCGCGCAACCCTTAGGAGAGAAGGGGGTCTACATCACTAAGTAATGGAGGAAGACTCTCCAAGAGTGAAATCCCCTATCAATTTTTAATGAGGGAAAAATACCCTAATAAAACCCTAAATAAAGGCTTTGTACCATGATTTCACCAAAATTTGTACCATGGTTTCACTACCTCCACACCTCCAAATGGTCATATGTCCATTTCATTGAATCCATCATTGTCTTGTGACTATTTCTCTATCTCCCATTCACTCTCTCCATCATTAAGAGTGAAAGGGTGACAAAACAATAGTGACAAGATAATGATCAATTGAATGAAAGGGACATATGAATTTTTGGAGGTGTGGATGTAGTGAAATAACAGTACAACTTTTGGGAGGGTAGGAAAGATATTCCCCATTTTGCATTGGACCGCTTAGTGATCTCATCTTGAAGTAATTAATGATGATAAGCTTGTACCTAAGCTTAGTTGTAATAGAGAGGTAGTGATTACATGCTCATCAACTTAGATCTAATAGAGTTAATTAGGGTAAATACACTATATTCGTGGGATGTTGTGACATAAGGAAGTTGATCCTTATCTGTAAGCATTGGTGTTTCTATTAGTAATAACCAACCACATTGGACCTTATCGATATGTGCTTATAATCCCATATGTAACCTTATATGTGTGTACAAGCTTATTACTATGTCATGTTTTTTAGCTGAACCAATATTTAAGATTTATTGGAATACAACATGTGACCTTATCTTCCTAATTAGGGATAGTCTCTTATGTGATTACAACGAGTATTGGTACTCTCCATATTTTATCTCTATACTCTAATAGGGAGTTTGATCAGTACTAATAGCTAAGACATGAATATGATTTACCTTAGACACATGTTGAACCTTATAACCTATGTTTCCCTATACTTTATTGTTACCTTACAAAGCTTAACATGTACAAGATATGAAAAATTAATTGAATAGGTTTCATTAACCATAAGTAATACCATAATCAATACCTCTCATATTGAGTGCTTAAGGTGTAATAAACAACCCTTTGTATAGTATCCAAATACCCACTTTCACTTTACTCATATTGATTCATACACGCAATCAAGTCCTCGTACTCAATAAATGGTTGAATATGTAGTAAGTCAATACAATATCACATATCACTCATTATGAGAATACATGAACTCTTACCACCTAAGCATAACCCTATTCATTACATGTTAGCAGTGTTACCAATACAATACCCATTGGTTGTATTACTATCATATACTATTTTTCTAGTAGTAGTTAGAGATTCACGAATGAACAAGCTGCATACCCAATGCAGATACGTGAATACAAGGAATTGATTACACTAGCTACTACAAAATGGGGGTAAAAGATCTTACATAAGTATCATAAGCCTAATAAAAGCATTATGTTCTAATTCCATATAGAGAAGCTATGCCTATTCAACTTAAGAAGAGCTTAGCTAAGAAGAGTGTGTTCAAGCTATTATGGAAATCAAGCATGTTCTAATCATAGTAATAAATGTAGAATAAAGAGCTTTGATCTTACTAATACTAAGTACAGGTAACATGAGTAATCAACATGTTAGAATCATTGATCAATACATCTTCATTATTCTTATTCACAACACTAGTAGTAAAGTGATTGCATTTTCAATACGTATCACAACAATGGTTTCCACTTAGATCATAGGTGTTTACCTAATATACTCTCTATATTGAGCTTAAGATAGTATGATGTTATTCTATTACGTAGATTACCTAATAAACTCGATTGAATTACTATAACAAAGAGCTCTATTTGAACCAATGGAATCAGTAGTAGTGATATAATGATGAACGTGTTTACCTTATTAGTAATATTCAACCTACCAGTAGATCTTATATCATAAAAAGTCAGTATCATTATAGTAAGATCTTACTAACCATTACTATAAGCTAATCATTAGGGGAATACCTTGTGTAACAAAGAGTATTTCCTTAGATAACAATAGGGGTATCAAGTTCTCACCAAAATAACTCAAAATCTCGACCAAGAAAAATTCTAGTGAACCCAAAAAGAGGATACAAGCCCAAAAAAAATTACTTCTTTTTCGAGACCCTATTATAGGTTGTATCCAGATCCATTTGGATCGATAATTCATAAAAAAAAATATTCAATTCCATCCTATTGAAGTTGATAATCGAGCATGTCCATGTACATGGACTTTATTACAGAATGTGTTTGTAATAAATAATTTGATACTCTTTGAATTTACCTACTAATGTGTTTGTAATAAATAATTTGATATTTTTTCTAAATTTACTTACTAACATAAAAGTTTGATAGTTTGAAATTATAGTATAATTTATTTTATGTATATGTTTGTAATAAAAAATTTGACATTTACAATTTTATTTGTTTTGTGTTTGTATTAAGTTATTTTTGAAGTGTAATAAATAGTTCACTTACTAACAAATGTGTTTGTAATAAATAATTTGATACTCCCTTTGAATTTACTTATTAATGTGTTTGTAATAAATAATTTGTTACTATGTTTGAGTTTGAATTTATTTTGTGTTTGTATTAAGTTATTTTTGAAGTGTAATAAATAATTCACTTACCAAAAAATGTGTTTGTAATAATTGTCCATGTACATGGACAGGCCCGATTTCGAGGGACGGGCCTGAAATCGGGCCTGCCTTGTTTCGAAGGGTTTATCTCCCGCTCTTCAACTTGAAATATTGGGTTGAGGTATAAAGATTCAAGTTCCCTAACTCATTTTCCCTACAAAAAATACTTCATTTGATTTATGAAAGCCTCACCTAGCTATTCCTTAGTCACATAAGCTTTGGATCTAGTCCTCAACCTTTTTTTTAGTTTCTTAAAATATATTGAGAATGAAAACATAGAAAGAGTGAAAATCGGTTTATCTCTCAAACCAAATTGCATTGGACATGTAACCAAAGGTGTATCCATTGTTGCAATTGAAATGGATTGCACCTATGAATCTAAGTAATGGAGGAAGAATCTCCAAGAGGGAAATCCCCTATCAATTTTTAAAGAGAGAACAAGACCCTAATAAAACCCTAAATAAAGGCTTTGTACCATGATTTAACCAAAAGTTGTACCATGATTTCACTACCTCCACACCTCCAAATGGTCATATGTCCATTTCATTGAATCCATAATTGTCTCGTGACTATTTCTCTATCTCCCATTCACTCTCTCCATCATTAAGAGTGAAAGGGTGACACAAATATAGTGATAAGACAATAATCAATTGAATGAAAGGGACATGTGACCTTTTGGAGGTGTGTATGTAGTGAAATCACAATACAACTTTTGGGAGGGTAGGAAATATATTTCCCATTTTGCACTGGACTGCTTAGTGATCTCATATTGAAGACACATGTCTGACTTATATGTGGGTGCAGGGGGAGATATTGAGTAAAACATACCCTCTTATGTTTTACTCATTTATACCCTACACCCCCACCCTCGTATCCTCATATATGAGGATGCAAGTGAGGGTAGATAATGAACATATTATGTTTTACTATGAGGGTGAAGTGGGCACTGGGGGGAGATAATGAGTAAAACATATTAGTTTTTACTTATTATTCTCTCCACTGCACCCTCATATGAGGATATGAGGGTGGAGGTGGGGGAGAATAATGAGTAACACTCATTGTATGGGAGATACAAATCTCAATGAGTTGTCTCTAGAAAGGAAAAAAATATCTTCTAATAATCCCTTTGCATGAAAATGAATTTGCACTCAATCTTGAACCACCTACATAAGAGAAACCAATATTGAACCACCTACATAAGAGAAACCATCCCAAATTTAAATACACTCATGTAGAAGAGAAACCATCCCAAATTTAAATACACTCATGTAGAAGAGAAACCATCCATTGCTTGAAATGATATTAACGAACGGAAGATAAATTATTATTGTAATGAAAATTCATGATTTGAGTGTAAATAGATTGGCCAACATTATGCACCACTTAATGATATAATGATTAACATACTTCCTTTCCATATTGTTTGTTTGATAGTGATGGTGAATAGTTTGCTTCCAATAGAAAGGAAGGAAAATCAATGATCCAATCATTATTGTACTACATGGTGCATAAAGATAGTCAAATTGAAGGAAAAAAAAAATTGAGAACTTGTCATGGGTGTAATCTTTTCCTCATAAAATATGCCAATGTCGTAAAAATATGATGCCCCTTGCACCCATGTATCTTTGGAAATATATTTTTATACCAATGTCGTAAAAGTATGGGTGTAATCTTTTCCTCATTAAATATGCTAATTTGTCGTAAAAATATGATGCCCCTTGCACCTATGTATCTTTGTAAAGATATGTATATGCCAATGTCGTAAAACTAGGAATTTCCCTCCATAATGTCGTAAAACATGAATGTCATAAAACATGCCCTCCATAAGGTATCTTTTTCCCATGAATTTCATCCCTGAACCATGCACAAGTCCTTGAACCATCACACAATTCATTTGGAAGTAATATTTTCTTGAAGAGTGGGACACAAGCATTGTCCTATGGTTTGGTAAACTAAAGATGAGTCTCCTTATCCAATATATGCTACAAACACAATTTCTTGGGCCATAAATGAGCTAATTGTAAAGCATGTCATCCATTCTTGTGGTGTTAGACCATGACACATGCCCTTTGGTTATAATCTTTGGTTTAGGAGTGCAACATGGTCCTAATTAAAAGGTTTGTCACATCATGGGCATGTATTTTATCCAAAGAAATTATTAGGGGATAAAATTTAATGGATTATGCACTATACACCATTTCTAAGAAATGGTGTGAGGTTAAAAACCAAGGCCATAGGCCCTACATTTTTATTCTATGGTTT
Organism: Picea sitchensis; assembly: GCA_010110895.2. Taxonomy (NCBI): domain Eukaryota; kingdom Viridiplantae; phylum Streptophyta; class Pinopsida; order Pinales; family Pinaceae; genus Picea; species Picea sitchensis. Next base: position 347,783 of record SNQJ01S0005991.1, read on the forward strand.
CATGTGGTCCATGAATATGGGCCCATACCACAACAAGTTCGATTTGGTAGGAATATTAGGCTTAAAAGTGGGGTACAAAATTAGTTCCAAGATTGGGCACATGGAGCACATGTTTTTGAGACCAAGAAAATGTTTGAAGATGATATCCAGGAGAGTAGGACATGAACAACTCTTTAATGGCTTACAGATCACATATGAGGCCCTAGAACACAACATAATTCCTCCATATGTATCGTTTTTCCAAGAATGACATACAAGTCCAATTCAAAAAAATTGTGTACCATGGAAGAGTATACTAGCCTATAACATGATCTAAATCCAAAGAAATAGGAGATGTGCCCTATACAAAACTTTTAAGGAACTTGATCCATTCACAAGTTTGCCCTATACAAAACTTTTAAGGAACTTGATCCATTCACAAGTTTCTAGACCATAACATTGAGTCTCTAGAAGTAATATTTGGCCAGATAGTTGGATATGGGCTCAATTTATGAGATTTAATGCACCAAGGACGAGTTTATTATCCCAAGAAATGCTTTGGTGTTCAAAACCAAGGGCTTGAGCCTTACATTATAGATCTAAGGAACATGGGTCATGCATGGGAAACTAGACCATGAGATTGTTCTCTCCAACATAATATTTGGCCTAAGAGTGGGACAAAGTCCCAATTCCAAGGCTTAAAACATACTCTACAAATTAATATCTACAAATTCAATAAGACTCTTTAATATGAAAAATACATTAATTTAAACGTTAAGGTTCTCAAATGTTACATGTCACATCATTGGATTTGCTAACTTTTTAATTTATATGTTACATGTTTACATTTTTTTATATTTAAATATTGTCATGTTCATTATATATAACATCATAGTCACAAATATAGTTGTTAGTTTTTTCAATATATGTCGTTGATGCTTTGAAGTTGTTATAAATGTTTATGCCTTCAAGTTGTTTTATATCATATTTTCATATTATGTTTCTGTAATTATGAACTTTCACATTCGTGGATTTTCAAAGGATATATATCGAGGAGAGATGTGGAGACAAGAGTATCCAAATATGTCTTGTAAATTCTCAAGGATATCAAATGAAGGAGGAAAAGGAACCCCTTATTTCGAATGAGACACTGAGGACATCGGATACCAATATCTCAACAAGGTGTGGCAGCTTGGGAGGGCAACTAGTGACCAAAGACAATCTAGTCAGATGAGGAGATTATCAAATGAATCGGTGAATATATCAGCTAGACATAGTACTCAAAATAGTGCTATGGATGCATATTTCTTAGATAGGTTGCACATAAATACTCCTAGACCGGATAATGTAGGGAATACATCACAACAAAAAGATATGTTTGGTAATTTTCTTTTGATTTTGTATTTTTTTGTTTATTTATGTTTATGTTTTATATGTTTTTTGTTTTTGTTAAATGTTGTAACTAGTTTCAAATGTGTCTTTGTGTTGAGGATCAGTTTAATGCTAGAGAAGATAATGAAAGAGAGAGTGGTTATCATGAAGATTCCAATGTTGGTGAAGAGGGTGAAGGTAGATTAAGAGGGAGTTATTAAAAAACCAAAGATTACGCACCTACGTCCACCTATACCTTAGATGTTGGTGATGAGCTTTCTTGGGAAGGGTATGCTGAAGAAATGACCCTCAAACGATGCTTAGGTGTTAAAATCAGACTGCAAAATGATTTGAGGTGCTTGGATCTCCCTCGAGAGAGTAAGAAAATCTTGGAGATTGTTTTTCATTCATTGCAGAACTTTATGGATGCATATCAAAAGATGGGGCCAATGACTAATAGTTTCATCGATTTGATGAGGAGACGAAATTCAGAGGTGATGGGCCTCGATAAATGGGAAGTAGTAAAAAGTAGAGTTTCAAAAGAAGATGTAATTTCTATGTTCAATTTCAAAGAGGGACCAAAGCAAAAGATGTTGAAGGTACAATATTTTAAGCACCCCAATATAGCAGGACATATTTATAATAGATTTTTGGAACCAGATAGGAAGTTGTCGTGGAATGATGAGGTTCCACATTACTTTTCTAGACTCTTTTATGCAGAGTTTTTCATGGGCATGCATCTTGATTATACTAGTCGACCGTCGAATTATTATGGAGTTGATAAATGATGAACATATGATCGGAAATGGGCATATCGAAATGCAACATTGTAGAGGCCTCCACTACCTTTGGTATCTCGTCTAACAGGGGAATTTACCTCACATTCAGAGATGCGAGCTACATTAGATGTTGGCAAGGAGGCCAGGAATGCAATCGAAGAAAATTTAGAATCATTTTTTTATGGTGTTGATGTCGATTTGAATCGTCAGAGAGATGAAGCCAATTCTTGAACCAATTTTGTTTACAAAACAGATGAGGAGATAGATTCCATGTCCATAGAAGATATATGGGAGCATGCAAAATTTTTCCGCAATGGTTGGAAGGATTTAATTCAGAATGATGAACCAAAGACTAGATTGGTATGTGTTACAATTGGTAAAATTTTCATGCATTTGAGGATAGTTTTATTGTAGTTCTAGATATAGACACATATCATTGTATCTTTAGAAATAATTGATTTGTTATCGTCATTAATTGCAGTTTGGTCATATGTTAAATGGATCTCCAGTAAATAGGCGAATTGATTCATCGAGTTTAAATTTGGATAGGTTGAATCAAGTATGTGTTTAAAAATATCCATATATGAGCACTTCAGTTGTCTAATCTTCATACTTTGTTGAAGAATCAATATACAAGAAATTTATGTTTTTGTATTAATGTGAACACATTGAACTCTAAAATTCTAAGTTGCATTGTTCACAGATTCTCATTTTGTCTCCCACTTCTTGGGCAATCTTGTCCCAATTTTCATTGGGAGATTTTGAAGAAGGTGGGAGTTCACATGTATAATTGCATGTTGAAAACAAATTTAGTTATATATGAAAATTGCAATGTCATTTAAATTATTAATTTAAAAGAAAAATGTCTTACAATATATAATTTATTGAATCTTAGGGTCTGGTGGGTAAGACCATGACTCAACCAACCATGGGAATATCATCCTCTTGTGTGGTTGATGATATTCAGGTTGGCACATCACAAGTATTACATGTTTCAAAATTTAAAACTACAATTTAATGTGTTAAATCATTTAATTTTAATTTTCAAATGTAAAAATTTGAAATGTGTTATAGGGAAATGTAGAGAAGAGATTTCATGAGACTGTGCCTGAAGAGAATGTGGAGAAGATAATGTCGGAGACTGGGATTGAGGAGGATGCATCCATACCTGAGAAGGATGCATCTATTCATGATGTTTATTAAATGTATGTACATTGCACATTTGTGAGTTTTAGTTCATTTTTATGTTGATATTTTTATATATAAGTGTTCAAGCTTATTTGTGTTGAACATGTTTTTTTTTTTAACTTTTTTCAAAAAATTTAGTTACATTATATATTGCACATGATGCAAAACTTCTCTTCTAATTTTTTCCCTTTTGAATGATGCAATATTGAAGTTTTGCAGTAGTTGAAATATGTACGTGTAGCAAAATTTGAGTTTTGTTTGATCAACTTTTTAATTAAGCCTTTTTTATTCATAGAAGGGTTACTCAAGCAATGTTTATATAAATTTTCAATGCTTCGAGTAATCATTTTGAAATATATAGAACTCTTATATAATTTTATCATCTTCTAAAATGGTATATCTTTGAAGGGAAAGAATGGGGAAGGTTCAACCTCCCATTATTTCTTTGGGTATATTGTCAAACTCTTCACTAGTTGTTTACCAATCATGAACTATCTTTTCTAGATTTAAAAATATGCTAGATACATTTTTAATTAAGTTTAGGTTATGGGAACAAACTGACTTTTCTAGATTTAAAAATATGCTAGATACATTCAATCTTATTTATGTTTAGATCATGATGCAGGTAATTTTGAAATCTAGCATTTGATTATATGAGAAAAAAATCTAGATCCCACATCAGAAAGAGGGAGGATTCTAAATTTTCACTTGGATTTAAAATTATGTTAGATACATGACCTTATTTAAGTTTAGATCATGAGCGTGAAGTAAAACTAGTCTATATTTAAAAATATGCTTACATGATCTTATTTATGTTTAAACTTTAGATCATGATGATTCTAAATTTTCTTGGATTTAAAAATATGTTAGATACATGATCTTATTTAATATTAGATTATGAACGTGAACTAGAACTATTCTAGATTTAAAAATATGCTTTCATGATCGTATTCATGGTCTTATTTATGTTTAAACTTTAGATCATGATGCAGACAATTTTGAACTTGAGCATTTGATTATCTAAGAACAGACTCTATCCCACATCAGAAAAGTGGAAGATTCTAAATTTTCTTCGATCACATTCCTTTCCTTCTTGTCCAAGAATGGCGTAATATGGAGATTCATTTTTTCTGCATACAACTAAGTGAATTCATTCTTGGGGTATTTCCAAACTCTTAACTAATTGATTACTAACCACAAACCAACATTTCTAGACTTACAAATAAGCTATGTACACATTATCTCACTTATGTTTAGATCATGATCCATGCATATTTCAAAGAGCATTTGATTATATGTAATATGAATACATCTCATATAGAAAGAGAGAATATTTATGGTTTTTGAATAATGACTTAATATATGTCCAGATTTGTGTTTTCTGCATGTACATCTAACTAAATTCATTATTGTGGTATTAATAAACATTGAACAATAATTGTTTATCAATATCACACCAACATTTCTCTTTAAAAATATGCATGTATATATGGTCAAGTACTTATCTTTATATCATGATGTACATGCATTTTTGAAAGAGCATTTGATTATATGAGAACATCTATTCCATCATAGAAAGATGAGATAAGTATTTTCCTGGAAGAATGGATTAATATGGATATTTGTGAGTTATTTAATTTGAAAGGGCATTTGATTATATGAGAACATCTATTCCACCGCATAAAGAGGAGATAAGTATTTTCCTGGAAGAATGGATATGGAGATTTGTGAACTTTCTGCATACACAAGTGAATTCATTTTCAGGGTATTATCTAACTATGAACACTAAAATTGGTTACCAATTTCACAATGTTGAATTGATCTAATGTTAATTGACAATGAAAAAATGATTATTTAATTAATCTAATTTAAAAAAAGGTCATAAAAAATTAAGCTTTAAATTACTAAAATTACTATCAAATAAAACTTAACTTATTCCACTACTTTAAAGTATGTCTTTTACATGGTAAATGATAAAATTACTATCAAATAAAACTTATTCCATTACTTTAAAGTATCTCAATGATAATAAGATATTTTTAATCCACTCAACATTCCATGAATTCAAAGAATGCCATTCACATGGAAAAACTTAAGTGAGAAGTGGAAGTATTATTTGATTGGAATGGATTGCAAATGAGTGATCAACACATGTAAAGGAAAAGAAGTGAATTGACTCTTTATCTCTTCCAATAAACCTGGACTTGAATAATAATAAGTCTTGCTATCATCATTACTGCAAGACTTCATGAAACTATTGGTTTGCTCTAAAATTCCCCTCATGGCTATGTTAGTGACTTTATAGGCTTTTGCAGATTCTTTGCAACTTTTGCAACCTCATATTTTGAAATATACAAGATCATTTAAACCCTTTAAAACTAGACATAAATTATAATTGAGAATTAGTTATATGTGTGAAATTGTGTTTAATAAAGAAGTACATGACAAACGTTTCATTAAAATTCACCTTACTCGAATGAACATGGTATTAAAAACCAAACAAGATCAAATTTGGGGCATGACTAGAAAATCCAAAGCATGTTATCTCATCTCTTAAGTGGTCTAGGGGACATAGGGGGACCCAAATATTTAATAATTTTGAATTGACCAATTTAGATCTAGTTTTATGAAAAAAAATGTAAATAAAGCTTGGTAAGTTATAATTCATCAAAAATATAGTTCCTTATTTAAGTGGACCACGAAAGTAAACTAAACAAGATGATTCCATAATCCTAAATATCCATAAATACGTGTACTTTCAATGCAAAATAAAAAATTCTGGAATGTATGTCACTTGTTTTTAAGGAAATCATAATGGTATGCCATCTTTAATTATTCGTTCATGATCATCTTTTGACATTTTTCATTTTCTAACTTTTGTTTTTTTCCCTTATTTAACCTCTATTAACTTTATGTGTGTTGCACATACCAAATGACCATATTGACAACTTATGACATTTCCCTGGTCGCCTTGAAAGTGAACATAACTATCGGTTTGATGGGTTTCTTAAAAAAATGGCCTTTCAGTATGATAGATCATCTTTCATATATAAAACCGTTATCATAAAAATATTATAATAACTTCATCTTTCCTTTTGTGCATCGCATCAAATAATATTTCACGTTTTCAATGTTGTCTACATGTGCAACTACAACAAAGACATCTCCTGCAAATAATTTGATATGTTCCAACAAACAGTTCTCATTAGATTATCACACATGCATGTGCCATTAAACTCATCTACTATATATAAATTTTATATATCCAACTTACAAGTACATCTACAAATTGTTTAAAAATTTAACAAATATATTTTCAAACAATTGAAACAAAAATTACCTTCTCTAACAAGATCAGAAACTCTATTGCCATCAATTGACACTATTGTTTCATTTGATTCCATCTCCTTTGAGCTTGCAAGTGAAATTTTTCCTTTTATATTAAGGTCAGTATGTCTCCAATTTTTAACGTATTCCGCATTTTCGTTTTTGCAAATCTCTATGGATTATGTGTCCTCTATGCAAACTGAACAAAAACAAGATTCATTTCTTCTATCAAATGCAAACACATTTTGATAGCGTTTTGTTTTAACTGAATACTCTTGTCACGTCTCACGTATTGTACCAACCTCATATGGGATTGATCTATTTACAACTTGGTTTCTAACATACCAAAAAAAATTACACAAGACACTTGAACTTGTTAACTTGAAAGAACATGATTGAAAATCATATAAATTTGAACATGTGAATAAAAATATCATGTATACATGTGTAACATATATATACACACACCTATGCACATTCCTTGATGGATTATTTTCATGAAATAGCATCATTTTGCACCGTTCAACAACCTGATCAGCAGATTCAAATCGATTAGCATGAGGGTTCATCAGATACCTTCGAAGTGCTCGTTTTACACATGCCACTGCACCATCATGTTCTCCTTTTCCATGAGCAGTCTCAAAGAAATTCCAACAATGTGTAATGTTTGATTTCTTGTGAAGACGACACAACCAATCGAATGATCGTGAATATTTGAACTGACTCACACATCCATCTAACTATATCCAATGTCAATCGAATCTGATCCTACATTCTTTCAATGAATCATAAAATTTATCAAAACAATGGTGTACATAATGTGTATCGTGTGCTCGATCATCACTTATATAAAAGTGATATTCTTTAATAACATGTCGATTGTCATTGGTGTTTTCTATGTTATCAACACTCTATTGAGMATGTCTATATAGAACATGGACAAATATAGTGACTTGATCAGAATGATAATATTCACTTTGTATTTCTTTTTGTGCAACGAATGTGTAATTCTCTACAAAATTGTCCCTRGTGGAAACACTTCATGGGATTGTTTGAATTGTAGGTCTTGCCATCGAKCTCTATGTGAATGCTTGGTGTATTTATAAATTTCTTCCTCAAACTTCTTAAAAAAATCTATCACACATATTTTATCTGCCTTCAAATCAATCATTTTGGAAATAACATTTGAAGAATGTGGAGTTGTGTTGTTGATATATTCRTATCTCTTTCAATTGACTGTTATATTAGACAAGGATTGATCAGTCATATTAATAGGATAATTTGAGTGAAAGAAACTTATATTTCCACAACGATCACATTTATTTCCACCAACATATTTTAGTTGTAAAATAATTCATGACCTTCTCTTTCACATAGAATTTTAGATATAAAAGCACGGAATGTGGAAGGAGCTGAACTTTCCCATAATTTTTTACCAAAATCAAGAAAAGTGTTGTAATATAACTCAAATTCCACATGATAACGACAACAACAAGTGTCACGAACAGTGATGGGTCTAACAAACCATGGTTTTTGTTAATGTATTGATGAAAATTTAACTTCTTTGTCCTCTTATTTGAACTTATTGAACAATTATATTTGTGTCATCGGCAATATATGTTTTGGATGTTCTTCATATTTTTTTGCATTCTATTCTTCGTCGCAACACATCCTTTGTATGTGGTGAAACCCGAGATTATGTCAACCAAAAATTACATGTCGATTCTTTAACATTTTCTGCAAGTCTATGTTTGTAGGGTTGTCTAGAAATAATTGTCCAACAAACAAGTTAATCATTTGCATATATTTTTAATCAAAATTTTCTATGTTTGTACAATTTTTTTCTTGAGTTTCTCATCTCTTTTTCCATGTGTTGTGTCAAACGATCTTTTATATTACTAGATGAAAAAACTGTTATTTGTATCACTCTACGTGCAACACTGACATATTGTTTCTCAAGATTTTCCAAAATCTTTTAATACACTAGTTATATTGTCAAAGACATTCTATTTCACCTTTGTATATTTTGTCAACTTTTGAATACCCAATAATGATGTAGCTTCTTTTAACTTTCTTGACTTTATTAGACAGAGAAAAAATTGAGCTTGTATTGTTACTGATTTATCTTTGAAAAAAATATTATACATATTCTTAACACGATATCTTATATAATACTTAGCTTCTTTCTTCCTGAATTTGCCAGTATCAACATTTTCTAATATTTCATCATCAATGTTGATAGATTCTCTTGCATATTTCAATTTAAATTTTATATTAAAAAAAAAAACCAAACATAAAGTCACTAAATTATATACAAGTGTTCATCTTGTATTATCTATATTTATGTACATGGTTGTAGGTGATTCGACTTCTACTTCAATTTCATTTTCAACGACTTCATCGACGCTATGAGGAAAATCTATTTCTATTTTTTGAAAAACATCAATTCCANTTATATAATACTTAGCTTCTTTCTTCCTGAATTTGCCAGTATCAACATTTTCTAATATTTCATCATCAATGTTGATAGATTCTCTTGCATATTTCAATTTAAATTTTATATTAAAAAAAAAAACCAAACATAAAGTCACTAAACTATATACAAGTGTTCATCTTGTATTATCTATATTTATGTACATGGTTGTAGGTGATTCGACTTCTACTTCAATTTCATTTTCAACGACTTCATCGACGCTATGAGGAAAATCTATTTCTATTTTTTGAAAAACATCAATTCCAAATTACAATCAATTATATTTTAAACAATAATTTAAATTTGAATTCTATACTTTTAATATAGACAATATGTAAATGCATACCTGGTTGGATTTCTTCTTATTGAAAATCTCTATTTACATCATCATCGTTTATTCTTCAATATTTTCACGTTCTCGTTTTTTTCTCCAATAATTCTGTTTCTTTTGTTCGTTATAGCGAGTTTCATCTCTCGTGCGATAAAATTTTCTCTCGTGCCCACTTTTGTAGCCCATGAGTATAGTTATCTGTAAAAAATAAAAATAAAAAAAATCAACATTTCATAATAGTTTCAGAAAAAACTTTATTTTCACAAAAATTATTCAAAAATAATATCAAGAATTTTATAAGAAATGTTTAAAAAAAGTTACTCTCAAAAAAAATCTTTGATATAATAAGAAATTTCTTATGAAAACCTTCACCTTGAAAATAATGTTCAAGTAAGTCTTTACCTTGACAAAATGTTCAACAAAGCCTTCAATATATAAATTGTTACTCCAATAAAAACTTGAACTTCAAAAAGAGAATGTTTTTTTCCATTCAAAACATCAATAACCTTGTTCAAAACAATGAAAAGATTCTCCAAGTAGTGAAAGAGATGATTCAAACTTTTAGGATCTCCACATATGCAAAAATATGAAACGAGTGAGTGAATTGTGTAAAAATGGTTCAGTTGAAAGCGTATTTATATGATTTTGCACCAACTAAAACCAAACGACGCATCCCTTAATTTTTTCCCAACTGACAGAATTCTCTCACCCACCTTTCGGCTAAAAAAACTAATTTTTCGACGAAAGGTGAGGAATTCATTAAAAAATATATATTTCAGCTGAACAAAATAGTTTTTGGCCAAAAGATTGTTTCAGCTGAAAACCTGCAAATGGGACTGTTTGTAGGAACCTAGGAATTCCCTCCAACTTACTTTAATTCTGGAGGTTGAAGACTTCTGCAAATACTCATAATTTAGTTTCGGAATTGATACCAGTATTTGCAAAATTGAATCTGCTTTCAATTTTCATTTTCATTGTTTTATCTAATTTTATTTAATTTTATAATAAAAATCATTGCATAATATTTTCAGGTGACATTATGATTTAGTGAAATGGAATATCCATATCTCTAAAAATACACAGTGGAAAATTATGAAAAAATTATATTCAAAATACTTAAAGTGCTATCTTCAAAAGGGTATTTTTAGATTTTACTTTTAAGTAAAAATTAAGATAGATACAAGGTGGGGGAAAACATGTGTTTAAAATCTGCAACTTTTTCAGCGTGGTCAACTTCAAAAAATTATAGAAATTACAATATTCATTCGTTAAATTGAAAACTATAGTCATAAAAAATAGAGACTATGTAGATTGTTGCAGTATATTTTGTTTGTCAAAAACAAAAGTTTAATAATAGATACATTGTTGGGAGAAAACATAACTCATTATCATTCTCTTAATTTTTAAGGAACATACTATCAAACAATTGTCAAATTGACATATCAAATCTCAATAAAAAAAAAATTAAAATAGTTAGTAGAAAGCTAACAAAATTCTTTACAAGTTTTGTTTTTACTGTAAAGTAAAAGTTTAAATAAAATAAAAAATACTTTTGTTTACCGAAAGTTGAAGAACTTGTGAAAATATATATTGGTTTCTCATAAAACAAGCAAAATGGACACCCATCTTCATGATTTTACCCTAAAAGGTGTTGAGAACATATAATGGTGAAGAGTTCAGTGGAAATGAATTCAAGGAATTCTATAAGAAGTGTGGAATAGCAAGGTAAAATACTATTGCATACACACCTCAACAGAATGGGGTTGTAGAAAGAATGAGCAGGACATTGATGGGAAAAGAAAGGATCATGCTCAGTGGTGTCAGGTTAAGACATGAATTCTAGACAAAGGTAGTGGATAGTGCATGTTACTTGGTAAATCAGTCACCTTCATCAGTGTTGGTTGACAAAACTCTACATGAGGCATAAAATGGTAAAAAACCCCTCTTATACATCTCATATTTTTTTGTTGTGATGCTTATGTACATGTTCCAAAGAAAAATAGGAGTAAGTTGGATAATAAAGCTAAAAAATGTATCTTTATTGGTTATAAAGTTGGTATAAAAGGTTATAAACTTTAGAACCTAGTAACTAAGAAGATTATTTATAGTTGAGATGGTTTTTTTAGAGAGGTTAAAGATGTTCCTAAACAAAAAGTCCTACTGAGGGAAAAAATAACCAAAGATTATAGAGTTTGAGTTAGAGGATGAAGAATCTGACTCAATAGAAGAAGAACCTCATACTCTAGTCTTGAGGAGATCAAATCAGAAAATAAGGTAACCAAAAAGGTATACTCCATTTGATTTTCATTCTAGTTTTACTTTATATATTACTAATTACAATCACATAATTTTAGGGAAGAAACGGATTCAAATGATAGTAAACTTGAGAAGAAGTTGAAGAAATTGTTTCTTTGGATAATAATGAGGCTTAAGATCTAGTTGAGTTTCCAACGAAAAGAAAATTTGTTAGTAGAAAATGAGTGTTTAAGAATACATTGAATGGAGAAGTTAAAGTGGAGAAGTACACAGTTGCATAGTACCAAAGGGATATTCTCGGGTAGAGGGAATTGATTTTGGTGAAATTTTTTCTCATATTTCTAAATTAACTTCTATTAGATTTTTTTACTCTATTGTTACCTCTTTTGATCTTGAAGTAGAGTAGATGGATGTGAAGTGAATTTTTTTTTCTTGTATAACTCTATGGAGTGAGTGACTTATTCAACATCATTACTCAGATGGAGTATGTCTTAAAGAGATGATGCAGTTGATGTTGCCAGATGATACTGATAGTGATGATGGTGCTCATGATTTAATCATGAGATAATCTGGTGACTATGATGATGCTACCAGTTGAATGGTATGTATGTTCTCAAGACCATTTCCTTCAATAACCTCCACGTGTAACCCTGAAAATAATAGAATATTCCAGGAAGCAAGAAGAAACCCTAAAGCATTGGATATAACTCAAGAAGACAAGTTAGCGAAAGAAAATAATTTAATATTGAGTCTTTAGCCTCCATAAAGAGAAGTTGGCCCAGATAGTTAAGAAAGAGCAGTATAAATACAGGATGTCAGAGCTCATTTGTACACACACAACTCGCAACTGCATAAATCTAGTTCGCATTGCGGAAATTTAGTAAGTGCGCAAGTTTGGAAAATAGTTGCAGTTGCAGCTACTGCAACTTGTATTTTTTGGTGTTAGGCTTGGAATTTCTCTTGGTTATGGATTGGAATTTCTGCCTTGTGCGCTAGCTTTGGAAAGAGGTATGCTACATTTATTGGTTATTAGGCCTAGGGTTTGCTTCAAGAATTATTCTCTGTCAAGGTTAAGGTGCTTGGGGGTGGCTTCGGCCTATGGTTGGGTGACAATATTGCTATATTGTATATGGTTAAATGAGTACACCTATTTTTCTGACAAGAATATCAACCGGAATATGACCTTGAGGACACAACTCAAGAATGTAAATATGCAGAGTTAAAAAACTATCCAATCATACTTCATAAGAGTGTCTCAAATCAAAGAACAACTTGAAGCCATTGGAGACACAATCGAAGAAGTTGAGTTGGTGATGACTACATTGAATGGTTTCCCTAGATATTTGGGAATCATTCATTCAAGGTATATGTTCAAGAAGAAGGCTAACAAGATTTAGCAGACTATGGGAGGATTGTACTCAGGAAGAAGCTAGATTGGCAGTAAGAGAAGAGAAACTAGGCGATGAAGAAAATCAAGCCCTAGCAGCAAATACCAGAAAATAAAAGAGCAAGAAGGCAGTTCATTCACACAAGAAACCTCATGGATTACAAGAGACACACAAGTTCAAGAAGGATTTCTCAAATTACAGATGCTTCATCTGTCAAAAGATGGGACACATTGCCATAAATTATCCCAACTCCAAAGGTCGGGTCAGAAAAGGAAAGTATAAAAGACATCATGCTCATGTTGCAGAAGATGATGAACCTGATCATGAGAAAACCAAAGAAGAAGACTCAAGTGAAGACTATGCATTGATATTAGCCCTTACAAGTATAGTCACTCATGGAAGTGACACATGGCTTATTTATAGTGGTGCTTCTAAGAACATGACCAGTTACAAGGAGTCTCTTTCAGATTTAATTCAGAAAGATTCACCTCACAAGGTGAAGCTAGGTGATGACTATCAGTATCCCATTAAAGGAGTAGAAGAAGCATCCTACAAGTTAGATTCTAGAAAACCTATGAAGATGAAGGATGTTTTGTATGTACCTGGTTTGAAGAAGAATCTCCTTTCCATCTCAGCTTTAGATGGAAAAGGATTCAGAGTTGCCTTCATTGATGGTGAATTCCTCATGTGGCCAAGAGGAAAATATAATGATGATGTTGTAGTGGCATGAGGCTTCTCCCAGAAAGAAGGAATAGATTATGAGGATACATTTTCTCATGTAGTAAGATACACTTCAATTAGATCTATACTTGCGATAGCTGCAGTGATGAAGTGGAAGGTACACCAGATGGATGTGAAAACAACTTTTTTAAATGGTGTAATAGAACAAGAAGTGTATGTGGATCAACCACAAGGTTTCGAGACACATGACAGTCAGAAACATGTGTGCAGATTGAATAAATCCTTGTATGGATTAAAGTAAGCACCCAGAGCATGGTACAGTAGAATTGACATCTTTTTGATGAGCTTGGGATTTACCAAGAGTAAAGCAAATTCCAGCTTGTACTTCAAGGTTGTGGATGGTGGACCAATGATATTATTACTGTATGTGAATGATTTGTTCCTAACAGGAGACAAGAGGCTCATCACTAAGAGTAAGAGGAAGTTTGCTACAAAATTCAAGATGAAAGGCCTGGGTATGATGCATTACTTCTTAGGTCTAGAGGTATGGCAGAGACCAAGTGAGATTTTCCTTAATCAAGGAAAATATGATATTGAGATTCTGAAGAGATTCAGAATGATGGATTGTAAGGCCATGCCTACACCGATGCTGACAAATGTGAAGTTATTGAGTGATACATCTTCAGAGACAGTGGATGCCACTATGTATAGACATTATTGGTTTGTTGATGTACTTAACGAACACAAGGCCAAATAAATGTTTTGTTGTGAACACATTGAGTCGGTATATGGTTGAGTTGAGAAGTGTTCACTTGATTGCAACAAAACATGTGATGAGGTACTTGAAGGGAACAATTGATTATGGACTCATATATGCTTCAGATCATGAGATAATCCTGCAAGGCTTTACTGATTCAGATTGGGTCGGTAATGTTGCAGATCGGAAGTGTAACGTCCTTGACCATCAACCCCACTGTCAGGCAACGCTACTATGTGGAACATATACACATATATTTATAAATAATATGCATTAAATCAAATTAACATATTTAACATGGATTTATTGTTGTCATACAGACTTAAACAGAATTAACAACAATTCAAACTTGCAACGGAATACATGATAACATTTCAAGACACGAACATGCATCACATATAAATTAAGTACATAATTAATACTTATGTTTTAAACTGGTGTAACACCACCAACTACGTTTAGACCTTCCATGAACCTCCCAGCCTTAGACCGCACTACTCATCACTCTCAGCAGTAGGTCACCCCCGAGCTCGGACTAAGCTCCACTGGGCAAGGGAATCCTAGGCTAGGCAAGGTCAATAGGAAGACACACAGTTTATGAGGAAGGATTCTCTCCCAGGAGCCACTTATGCCCACTACTCATAGACTCTCATTCCCCACATGCCTTCCCACCCTAGGAGTATACACCTTCACTATCACCAAGGCAGTCCTTTGGATGCTAAACCTCCCTTACCTTGGGCTTTAGCAACAGGCCAGACCAGAATTCTCTGAGCTCTGTGGAAACTAAAGGACCCCCTCCAGGAGTTCTCACTTCCTCTGAGCACTCTCTCACCTGGAGAGAGTCGCTCAAAGGCCTGAAAACCTGCCTCTTCAATCACAACCACCTCCCTCACCTGGAGAGAGTGTTTCACACAAGCCTGACAACTTGCTTCTTCAGCTTCGTTCCAGCACAAGGAGGACCACAGTATGGCTCAGCAAGGAATGGATGACGGTATCCAATCACACTCATCCAAGGGACTGTGTGGCCACAACAACCCACAATTAAAACACACATGACATAGACAATTGTGGTATTCTCAGCTTTCACAGAAGACAGCAACCCAGATAGTTAAGCACGAACACGGATTTGCAGAATGGATAAATCGGGTTCACGGGACACACAGGAGACACGGCTCCATCCATGGTTTGCCACTGGTTTTCAGATGCGTGACAAGGAAATTATGCAGAGGTCGATGATGGAGGCCAAACACAGAGACCAGACAGAATTCACAGGAATACACCAGTCGATCACAGAGGTCTCACGGTTTTGGGTTTCAGAGCTGCGTGAGGTATGCAACGATCATACGCAGAGGTAACATCATTCAGACCGTTGACAACAGAATGGAGGACGAACCCCCATCACGGCTCAATTCTTGGGTTAAATTGCATGTGCATGGGTTGACACATGTCGCCCATGAAGCTGCATGCACTCCATCAAGTATGTGTTCCCTTTTGTACACGTTGGAGCTGCATGTGTTGTCTCTCCTGAGACTTAGGATAAAAGAATACCTTTCACACCACTTTGGAATAATAATAAATTATTATTCACAAGGACTTAAGCCCTCAAGCTTAGCCCCTCTTCCAACCTTTCAGCTCCCTCTCCCTTACCCATTCTATGGAAGCTTAGTTCCCCATCACTCTTTCTTCATGGTCGGTCGACACACAATGATGTTCATATATTATATTAATGATCTGCATAATTACATATACAAAATCAGGCTCCTGGCCTTTAACACTTAGGCTCTCCGGCCTAATAAACACATAAGCCCACCAGCTTATCAATACTAGGCTCACCAGCCTATAAAACATGATTTACAATTCATAAACATGATTTACAATTTATAACATGATTACAATTCATAATATAACTGGGGCACTACCGGGGGATATTACAATCCCCTCCCCTTATTTTTGCACTGTCCTCAGTGCAACTTTTACACAACATCAACAAAATTTTCAAAATATTAAAAAATATGCGGGTATTCTGCCTGCATAGCATCCTCATGCTCTCATGTCGCGTCCTCGGGACCGTACCAGGTCCACTGGACCTTTACAAGCCCTATGGCTCGATTCCAGGGCTGTTTGTTTTTTCGGTCCAATATGCGCACATGATGCACTTGCAAGACACATTCTTGCTCCACCTGAATCACATTCCAATCGATAACATGATTAACATCAGGTATATATTTCTTAAGCAATGAAACATGAAACACATTATGTATAGTCATGTATGCAGGTAATGGAAGCATATATGCAACTGACCCAATCATTTCTAGGATTTCAAATGACCCACAAAATCTGGCTGCCAACTTGGAGCAGCTTCCCAGCTTCAGGGAACTTCTATTGTTTTTTACTTTCAGGAAAACATGGTCACCCACTTTAAACTCCCTGTGGGTTCTCTTTTTATCAGCATAACTTTTATGCCTGTCTTGGGCAGCTTTCAAATTCTGCTTACTTTTTAGCATTTGTTCTTCCATTTCCTTGAGAAACTCTGGCCCAATTACTGCCCTATCAGCTGGATTATCCCATCTTACTAGAGTATTGCACTTTCTACCATAAAGTGCTTCAAATGGCCTCATCTTCAACAATGCTTAATACCCATTATTGTAGGCGAGTTCTACCAAGTGTAGATAGTCTTTCCATTATGATGGTTTGTCCATCACATACATCCTCAGTATGTCTTCTATTACTCGATTCACCCGCTCTGACTGCCCATCAGACTTAGGATGATAGGTTGTGCTAAAGTTCAGATTCGTTCTGAACCCCTTCAATAACCCTTTCTATAAATTTGAGGTAAATTTTGGTTCTCTGTCAGACACAATTGCCTTGGGAATACTGTGCAATCTTGCTACTTCCCTCATAAAGATGTCAACAACATCCGTTGCCTTGTGAGTAGTCTTTAATGAAATGAAATGGGAAGCTTTCATAAGCTTGTCCACCACCACCATGATTGAATCATGTTGCTTACTTGTTCTGGGCAATCCTGTGATGAAATCCATTGTCACCACTTCCCACTTCCACTCAAGAATTGGTAAAGGTTGTAGCAACCCTGTTGGGTGTTTGTGCTCAGCTTTAACCTTCTGACACTCCATACATATGGCGTTGTATTCATCAATTTCTCTCTTCATACCTAGCCAAAATTAATGGCTCTTGACTGTTGCCACAGTTTTCTAATATCCAGGTTGCCCAGCATAAGGCACATTATGCATTTCATTCAAAGTCACAAGTTTCAAGTCCTAGACATTAGATACATAAATTTTGTTCTTGTACAGAAGTATTCCATCAACCCCTAATTTATAATTCTCCACTTTCTGTGGCATCTTACCTTGTTGTATCTTTGCTACCAAATCCCTGTACTGCAAATATGTATTTGCAGACTCCAAAATTATGTTTTTAATATCAGTGTAGTACATACTAATGGTTGTATCATGTAATTCGTGTACTCTCTTATTGAGTGCATCAGCCACTTTATTCTCCTTCTTCTTGATATGCTTGATATCAAAATCGTACTCACAGAGAAACTCCAACCACCTACTCTGTCTAGCGTTCAAGGTTGGTTGATCAAACAAATATTTCAGACCATTGTGGTATGTTCTCAGTTCGAATCTCCTTCCCATGAAGTAATGCCTCCATTTCTTTAGAGCATGTACTATGGTTGCCAACTCCAAATCATGAGTTTCATAGTTCCTTTCGTGCTCTTTTAACTTTCTGAATTCATAACAAATTATAAATTCATTTTGACTGAGAACTCCTCCCAATCCTTCTTTGCATGCGTATGTACACACTACAAAGTCTTCATTTGGGTCTGCAATCCTCAGGATTGAAGCACTGGTTAACAGTTGTTTCAATTGCTGGAAGCTTCTCTCACAATCCTCTGTCCACTGAAATTTCTTCTCCTTCCTTTGCAAGGAAGTGATAGGGTGAGATATCCTCCAGAACCCTGCGATAAACCTTCTGTAATAACCATCTAGACCCATAAAGGATCTGACTTCAATCACCTTCTTTGGCACTGACCATTCTTTGATGACCTCAATCTTCTTAGGATCTACAACTATCCCATCCTTCGAAATAATATGCCCCAAGTAATGGATCTTCTCCTGATAAAACGAGCACTTTCTCAAATTGGCATACAGTTGGTGCTCTCTTAGCACCTGAAACACCATCCTTGGATGTTGTTCATGCTCTTCCTCTGACTTGGAATACACCAGAATTTCATCCAAGAATACTATGACAAACTTGTCTAGATAGTCCCTGAATACACCATTCATCAGGCACAAAAAAACAGTGGGTGCGTTCGACAGCCTAAACGG
>SNQJ01S0005991.1:366671-427417 GCA_010110895.2 Picea sitchensis
AATGTTACATCTGTCATAATTATGGACATAAAGCTGCTGACTGTCGCTTAAAGAACTATGAACCAGATTTGAATCCCTCTGCTAAAAATGTCAAGGGTTGGAAGAAGAAAGAAAGTGACAAGTGTGGATTAGTGTTGTCAGCTCAAAGACAAAAGAACCCTTGGTATATAGACAGTGGATGCTCCAAACATATGACAAGAGACAAAGGTAAGTTTCTATCTCTAAGTGAAAGTAAAACAGGAAACATAACCTTTAAAAATGATGCTCCAGGTAAAAGGATGGTGAGTTTAAGTAATGGAAAAGGAAAATCCCAAGATGTTATGCTTGTAGATGGGTTGAAACATAATCTTCTCGGTGTAATTCAAATGTGTGACAGAGGATATGAAGTGGTGTTCACTTCCAATGATTGCAAGATAAACTCTGTAAACTTAGGACAAGTGGTGGCTAAAGGCATAAGGACAGAAAATAATGTATATGTGTTGAAAGAAGATAGAGAAGAGTGTCATCTAAGCAAACATGATGAGAGTTAGTTATGGCATAGGAAACTTGGACATCTAAACTTTGATCATTTAATCAAGCTCAAAAATCTTGAGGCAGTAAAATATCTTCCAAGAATATCAAAACCACAAAATTCTGTGTGTAAACCCTGCCAAGTAGGAGAGCTAACCAGGACAGTTTAAATCCAATATCTCTACTTCAACAGAGAAACCACTCCAATTAGTTCATATGGATTTATGTGGACCATCAAGAAAAGAAGGCACAGGGAAGGAAAACTACTTCATGCTAATCATTGATGATTACTCAAGACTCACTTGGGTTGCTTTTCTCAAAGAAAAATCTAAAGCATTTTTGAAATTTAAAATATTTAAGGCTTTAATAGAAAATCAAACAGGGAACCGATTAAAGGTTGTAATATCAGACAGAGGAGAAGAATTTATGTCAAGTTATTTCAAGGAATTATGTGATAAACATGGGATCAAAAGAGAATACACTATCCCAGGAACTCCACAGCAAAATGGAGTAGTTGAAAGGAAAAATAGAACAGTTCAGCAAATGGCCAAGTCAATGATGAATGAGAAGAATATTGGTCAAACCTACTGGGTAGAAGCAATACACACAACAGTCCATGTTCTTAACAAAGCCCACCTCAGACCACACAGTGACAAAACGCTCTATGAATTGTGGTATGGAAGCCTGCTTCAATAAAACACTTCAAAGTCTTTGGGAGTAAGTGCTACATAAAGAATAATAATGAAAACCTTGGAAAATATGATGACAGGGCTGATGAAGGCATCTTCTTAGGATATGCTGCCAATAGTAAAGGATATAGATGCTTTAATAAAAGATTGCACAATTTAGTTGATTGCATTGATTTAAAAGTTGATGAAGGAGTCACAGTAACAGAGGTGAGCAATATTGAGTCTACTTCAGAGGACACAGGTAAAGCTGAAGATGAACAAGTCCAAGAATCAGAAAAATAAGACTTTGAATCAGATGAAGATACAAATACTCAAGCATATTCAAACCAGCAGACAACATCAAATCCTTCCTCCAGAATTACTCAAAAGAATCATCCTGCAAGTCAGATAATTGGTGAGAAAGACAAAGGTGTACAAACCAAGAGAAGGATAATCAAAGACACCGAGAAATCACATATAGCCTTCATATCCATGGTGGAACCCAAGAACTTTAATGAAGCCAATGAAGACGTAAATTGGTTAAAATCAATTAATGAGGAACTGGACCAGATTGAAAAGAATGACATTTGGGAACTCATTCCTAGACCAGCAGATAAAAATGTCATAGGCTCCAAATGGATCTTTAAAAATAAGTTGAATGAGCAGGAACAAGTTGTCATGAACAAAGCAAGATTGGTCTGTAAAGGCTATGCTCAAATAGAAGGACTAGATTTTGATGAAACATTTGCGCTCGTAGCAAGATTAGAAGCTATCGGAATATTTCTTGCCTATGCTTGTCATAAAAGGTTTAAATTCTATCAAATGGATGTCAAGTCAGCTTTTCTAAATGGAGATTTAAACGAAGAAGTCTATATGGAACAACCAGAGGGTTTTGAACTGTCTGATAACCTTGACTTTGTATGCAAGATGAAGAAAACTTTATATGGGTTAAAACAAGCCCCTCGTGTCTGGTATCACATACTTGATACGTATCTCCAAGACAAAGGGTTCAAGAGAGGAACAGTTGACAACAATCTATATATCAAAACAGAGGGTAATGATTTTCTCATCGTGATGGTCTATGTAGATGACATCATCTTCGGATGTAATAAGGATTCATTGGTACAATGGTTTTCTTCTGCCATGGAGTCTGAGTTTGAAATGTCTATGATAGGTGAATTGTCATTTTTTCTTAGTCTGCAAATTACTCAAAGGTCTGAAGGAATGTTCATTTCTCAAGAAAAATATCTAAGAGAAATGTTGAAAAGGTTTCAAAAGGAAGATTCTAAACCTGTGGGCACACCTATGGTTACTGGATTCAAATTAAGCAAGGATGATGACTCACCTGATGTTGATCAAAGTTCATATAGGTCAATGATAGGCAGCCTGTTGTACATCACAGCATCTCATCCAGACATAATGCATGTTGTTGAAATGGTGGGAAGATATCAGTCTGCATCGAAACAGATTCATTTGCTAGCTGTCAAAAGGATATTCAGATATTTGAAAGAAACATTGAACTATGGCCTATGGTATCCTAAGAATCAGAATTTTCAATTATCAGTCTACTCAGATGTTGATTGGGCTAACTGCATGGATGAAAGGAAAAACACGAGTGGAGGTGCGTTCTTCTTAGGAGATTCTTTAGTAGCGTGGTTGAGCAAAAAACAAGGTTCCATTTCTTTATCATCTACAGAGGCAGAATACATTGTTGTCGCCACTTGTTGCACTCAGGTATTATGGATGATACAGACACTTGCATACTTGGAGGTAAAATATACTGCACCGATCCCAATTCATTGTGATAACACAAGTGCCATAAGTGTGTCAAAAAATCTTGTATTCCACTCCAAGACTAAGCATATTCCCATAAAATACCATTTTCTGAGAGAGCAGGTCACCAATCAGATTGTTCAGGTTCATTACATTCCAACCAAAGAACAAATTGGAGACATCTTTACTAAACCCCTAGCCAAGACACCTTTTGAATATCTTCGTCATAAGCTGGGTGTCATCCCGTCTCACATCTAAAAAGAATCCATCCTGTTAGGGGGAGTTTGTGTTGGTTGAATATCTGATACCTCTGAAAAATCACTACAACAGCTCAGGGGTAGCGTGTTTTTTTTATTATTATTAGGACATTGATGTCAAAGGGGGAGAAGAACAACATGAGAGGATGCTACGGTTGGAGATCGAGGTCTAAGCAAAATAGTGCAGCCTTTCAGGGTTTCCATCAATGCCAGAGGGGGATATTGTTGGCATGTTCACAGGAACAATGTGTTTGTCATTGATGGCAAGAACACACAGGAAGGAGAAGTTCGGGAGGAGAAGCGACAGTGATCGTTGGATCACCCATTCTGAATTCCCGATGGCCGTCAGATATGAATTCAGACAGAAGGAGCACGCAGATGGAGGACAGATCTCAAGCGTTAGATCTGAGTGCGGGGATCGATCGTCGTCGGATTTAGGAGAACCTGAACGATCTTTAAAGTTCAACATGAAGCGGGCTTACAAAGTCCCGAAAACAGGAGGACCATCCATCATCGGGCAGGACACGTGGCTACAGTTCAGCATTTCGCTGACTGGAAAGTCAAAGGAAGGAAGCTCTCTAACCTTCCAACTCGCGATAGGCGAAATCGCGATAAGATCTAGGCCGTCATATCTGGATTAATTACGAAGGACCAGCAGTCATTAGATCTGGTGAAGCTGCAAGGCGGATAAGACCAGGAGTCATCCAAATATCCAAAACTATGAAGGAATCTTGGCCGTCCATCGAGGACAGTCGTGGGTCGTTGGATCCGGAGAACACATGTCGAAAGATCATCATTTCGCTGACTGGAAAGTCAAAGGCACAAGGTGCTCTATTCTTCCAACTCGCGTAACACAAAATGATTTGAGTCGTCGGATCAAGGAGAAATCTGGTCCATCGATCTAAGGAGGACACGTGACAAAAGATCATCTCTTCGCTGACTGGAAAGTCAAAGGAACGAGGTGTTCTAACCTCTCGAACTCGCGATATGCGAAATCGTGAAATAATCTTAGTCGTTGGATCAAGGATGAATCTGGGTCGTCAGATCCAAGAGGTAGTTCATGACAAACCACGTCAGAAAGGACAGGTGGCAGTCTACGTCAGCAAGGACACGTGGTGCAATCATACAAGGACAAGTGTCAAGTTTAGTCGACATTTCAAGCCACTGGAAATCACAATTCTGAGTGACATGTGGCAGCCACTCGTCTTATGACACGTCATTGAGTGATGCAAGAATGACGTCACTCCGAGAGTTTAGTTTCGGGAGTTTTAGCATCAATACTCCCCCAAAGTCCCGAAAGCTGAAGTTCCAGGACGGAGGATAGTCGTCAGATCACCACGGATCGTGGGCCGTGGATCTGAAGAGCAAAGCGCTCAAATGACTAGCTAGTGGTCATATCTCGTGGTCACATCATCAAGAGATGGAGAGCAGAGCTAGAGCTACCAAGCTCCATTTCGGAGTTTGCAACATGGAGAGTCGAGACAACTCTTCACAGAATCCCCAAAACGCGAAATGCGAAATGCATTTTCGGACTTGGCCCCTAGTCATCGCCCATGGTCGCGTGAGTGGAAGGAGCTAGCATAGCTAGGCTCCATTTCGGGTATCGGAATTTGGAGGAGTCAAGGGACTCACAGGAGAATCCCCGAAACCCGAAATTGCGAAATGAAATTTTGAGTTAAGTTGTGGTCACCGTCGGTGGTCACGTTGGAGGAAGGAGCTAGAGCAACCAAACTCCATTTCGGGGTTCGCAATATGAGGATTCAAGGAGACTCACGGGAGAAAACCCGAAATGCGAAATCGCGAAATGTCTTTTTGAATAGGGTTGTGGTCACAGCGATTGGTCACATCATCGAAGGTTTAAGGGAGGAGCTAGCATGCAGCTAAGCTCCATTTCAGAGATCGCGACTTGGAGAGTCAAGATGCCTCATCCCCAAATCCTCGAAACGCGAGTCGCAAAAACGCCTTATGAATAGGCGTTTGATCACCGCCATAGGTCACCTGAAAGGAAGGGGCTTAGCCAGAAGAGCTAGCGCCCACTGTGAAGTATTCTTCAGAAAGAGAGAAGGCGCCAAAACACATGAACGCACGGAGTTTCTATCAGTAACTGCCAGAACGAAGTGATTGCATCTGCCAGAGAATTTGAGAAGCTATAGGGTGGCTACCAGAGAGGTCGAAGAGCCTCGGTGTAACTGTTAGAGACCACTGATGGTTTATGCCAGAGAATTCAAAGAGTCTTCAGGTTGATCGACGAAAAAGACGAAGAGTCTCGAGGCAACTGCCAGTGGAGTGTAAACTCATCATAGAGTCGACTGACAGATGGAAAAGGGTCGAAGACTGTTACAGTCAGTAAAGCCAAAAGATCTCAAGAGAAGGGTGAGTGATGATGAACGCAGTGAAGTGTATGCAGTGGGATAACGCATGCAGCATGCACAAGGTGCAAAGAGATTATAAAAATGCAGAACAGAGAAGAGATTGGTGCTGCGATTTTTAAGAGTGTGTTTTGCAGGTAGAAGAAGGGAGTCTAGAGAAGAGACAGCGCAGCAGAAGGAAAGAACAGAGATGCATAATTGATACAGTAAAAGAAGGCTAAGATGGACATGTAGATACATAACAGAAGATTAGAAAGCTCAAGGAGATGCAAGCAGAGAGACATTGATACAGGAGAGAAGAGCAGCATAGCAGAACATTGATAAGCCTGGTAAGCCAATGAGAACTATTGAATCACTGTAATAAATTCACAGAAAGCAAAGTTTTATATTTCAGGGTGGTTGGAAGGTGTTAGGGAGGATTGTTGTCTTCTGAATGTCAAGGGGGTACTTGAACACAGGGAGTTGTAGCTACCATCTGGTAAGATGGTAGCATCCAGAGAAACCAGGGTGGTAGGGTGGTACTAGGGAGAACATTGGTTCTCTGTTATACAGGTTGGTGCATGTGTGACTGGAAGTTGGTGCTTCCATCTAGTTGGTGCTGGAGCAGTGAGGGAGTTGGTACTTCCTTCTAGTGGATGCTAGAGAAACCAGAGAGTTGGTGCTCTCAGCAAGTAGCAGCTTGCAAAACAAAGGTGGTAGCCTCATTATGAGTTGGTGCTCATAAGAATGATAATGTACAGAAAATAATTATCATATAAAGAATAAGAGGTTTTCACCCTTTATGGGTTTCCTCAGGAATATCTGTCTCTGTACTATACATGTGTGTGATTGATGTTAAATACTCTACTGCTTATTTATTGTGATCATCATTGAGAAGTTCTGTAATAAATTTAAAAAATGGATATAATTGTTTAAGCACCGTAACAACTGATTCACCCCCCCTCTCAGTTGTCCAACAGCATGCACTCCATCAAGTATGTGTTCCCTTTTGCACAAGTTGGAGTTGCATGCATTGCCTCTCCCAGGACTTAGGATAAAAACATACCTTTCACACCACTTTGGAATAATAATAAATTATTATTCCCAAAGACTTAAGCCCTCAAGCTTAGCCCCTCTTCCAACCTTTCAACCCCCTCTCCCTTACCCATTCTGTGGAAGCTTAGTCCCCCATCACTTTTTTTTCGTGGTCGGTCGGCACACAGCGATGTTCATATATTATATTAATGATCTACATAATTACATATACAAAATCAAGCTCCTGGCCTTTAACACTTACGCTCTCCGGCCTAATAAACAGACAAGCCCACCAGCCTACAAAACATGATTTACAATTCATAAACATAATTTACAATTCATAACATGATTACAATTCATAATATAATTGGGGCACTACCGGGGGATATTACAGGAAGAGTACATCTAGATGTTGCTTCAGTATGGGATCAACAGGAAGCAGACTAGTGTGGCGCTCAGTACGGCTGAGGCAAAGTATATAGCAGCTTGTTCAGCTAGCAACGAAGCAGTGTGGTTTCGGAAGCTGCTTACATGATTGTTTGATCTCGAATTAGAGGCGACTTGTATCTGGTGTGACAACCAGAGTTGTGTGAAGTTGACAGAGAACTCGATGTTCCATTACCAGTCCAAGCATATCGAGATCAAGTACCATTATATCAGAGATATGGTACAAAGGGGAGCAGTGAAGCTCCAATATGTCACTACAGATGAGCAGATCATTGACGTGTTGACCAAGCCTCTATCAAGAGTGAAGTTTGTGTACTTCAGAGACAAGCTTGGTGTGGTCCAGAAGGACATCCCTAGTAAGAGGGAGTGATGAGTTACAGATGTGATTCCAAGGCAACAACTTCATCATGTGACGGTGGCAACGAGTAGTCATTCAAGGGCATGTTACTGCTACTTCACTGAAAAATTATGGTACGCAGAGGGCTACTCTAGTGAAAAAGTATGGTACGTCAAGTTACTGCTACTCAAGTGAAAAAGTTTGTTACGCAGAGGGCAACTCCAGTGAAAAATTTTGGTACGCCAAGTTACTGCTACTCCAGTGAAAAAGTCTGGTACACAGAGGGTTACTCCAATGAAAAAGTCTGGTACGCCGAGTAACTACAACTCCAATGAAAAAGTCAGGTACATCGAGTAACTACAACTCAAATGAAAAAGTCTGGTACGCAGTTTGCTACTCCAGTGAAAAAGTCTGGTACGCAAGTTATTGACTATGGCACCAGTCAGCATGACCTTGCACAACGTCAATAGATGCCATGCCTTCGGGGTTGGTTAGTTACCCAACTTTTCAAGCTAGTGGGCCAACCTATGTGGTTGGAGGTGTTTCCTAGCCTTGGGCTAGATGGGTAGTGTGTGCGCACTACATCGCCTAATCCTTGTGATTAGATGCCTGGTCAATGTGGACCAGTTGCCTGGTGTGCTAACCAGAGGTTACTAGTTCATTGTGAACTAAATGCTAGATTTTGTGTGAGCTAGCAAGTTAAAGACTTGTGATGACATAAATCCCAGATGGATGATGACGTGGTTACAAAAATTCTTCAATATAGATTCGTGGAAATTCAACAAGTCAATGGTCAAGTGTACAGAGAAGCAGAAGCAGTCGTGTTGATCATCCTAGGAGATTACCTTCATTGCTAAGAGGGAGTGTTGAAGTTTGAGTAGCTTCGGAAGATATTCTTATTATATTGAACCAAGACAAAACCCTAAAAGATAATATTATATTATATTTGTTAAGTCGGCCCTATTGTGCCTTTGTAAAAGTCGGCCCTATTGTGCCTTGACAAAAATCAATTGTAAAATAGAAAGGATAAAGTGTACAGGTCGGACCTGACCTAATTTTTGGCAACTCAACTTGTATTTATAAGAGGCCAGGCGCTTCACTTGGAGAACACATACAACAAGCTCTCTCACACAAGAAAAGTGCACAAGTCTGAGAGAGTGACACAACTACAGAGGAAGGGTGATGTAGCTACAGAGAAAGGGTGTTCTAGTGAAGGCTTTTGGTTATCTGTTGAAGGACCATCTTGTTGTAGTGGTGAGCTACCCTATTCTAGTTAGGGTTTCTGGTTTATCTTTTGTTTGGTGAGATCTCTCTTGAGAGGGACATTGTACTTGTTGAAGAATCTATATTGAAGAAGCTTTGTTGGGTTTTCTCCCCCATGAGGGTTTCCCAGGATAAATCTTGTGTATATTGTGGATGTCTTTCTTTCGATGATCCTTATGCATGCGGTTATTGTTTTAATAGTCTAAAGTTAAAGAATACAGAACACACTTAACTCCTTAAGAGAAAATTTAACATATACTAGCCATGTGGGTGAAAAAAAGAAAATTTTAAATTTATAGAACCAAAAAACAATAAAACCGGTTCAAACAAAAAAGGACAAGAAAAAAAGGTAACAAGGATGAAAAATTGGATGTGGCGAGGTTAGACCTATGGCCTCTGAACACCACAACAACTCAGGCGTATTTGGATGAGAAGAGTATGTGAATAGATCACAAGAAGCTTTTGAGTTGCCATGTTGCTGCAATATCACCAATTCAAGCTATTTTGATAAATTTTAGGGTTTGTCATCATCGTTGACCATGGGCCCAAAGCCAGTAATGTTTAAATAACATCTTATAAGGCCAGGGACCATTCGTTTACACCATGGCTACTTAAGCAAAGCCAAGAATATACACAATTTTGTTGATAAACAAACACGTATTTGTTGCCTCCTTCACTTAGCATTACCAATAATCCTTACAGGAACACAATCCACCCTTGAAATGATGGAAACGGTACAAATCCCTTACTATAATTTCTCGCCTAGTAATATTTGAGATGAATTTGGCAGCAGTGTGGCAATCACCACACACACGAAGGTTCTTGGTAATTTGAATAGGTGTTCCAGGGCATGTGTTGATAAGCCCAAAAGCTATGGCGAGCTTCTCACTGTGACTATAGAGCATGTGTTGCTTCTCCTTCTCCTCCACATGATACAGCACAAAGCTTGTGTCTGGCACATACCCTGCTGCCTTGATTTGCTTAATCAAAACTTCCAATGTTGAATAGATTTTCTCTGATTGTGGGTGAGATTGATCTCCAATAAGAAATGCATGAACCTTGTGCTTGACCTCGGTCCAACTACATCCTGGCATCTTTCTGACCCCTCTGTCAGTCATCATTGTTCTCACCTTTGCTGCATCAGCCCATCTGCTGGCTGCAGCGTAGATGTTTGACAGTAATACATAATATCCAGCATCTTTAGGATCTAACTCGAAAATGTGTCCTGCCACTCGCTCTCCTAGCTCAATATTTCTATGAATTCTGCAAGCACCAAGCAAGGCCCCCCATACACCAGCATCAGGTTCTACTGGCATCTTTTCTATGAAGATGTTTGCCTCATCCAGGTGTCCAGCACGCCCAAGAAGATCAACAATGCATGTGTAATGCTCAACCCTTGGCATTATTCCATGAATTTGGCTCATGCGATCAAACTGTCCCCAACCTTCATCCAATAGGCCCGCATGGCTACATGCAGTCAGAATTGCAATGAAAGTAATGTCATTGGGCTTTATGGCTTCCTGTTCCATTTGAGACAAGAGCCTGAGTGCATCCTCACCATAACCATGCATACCGTACCCTGCAATAATTGCATTCCAGGATACCACTGTTTTCTGAGGTATACTATCAAAAACACAATGTGCGTCCCTTAAACTCCCACATTTAGAATACATGTCTACAAGGGCATTTGCAACAAAGACGCTTGAACCAAACCTGTTTCTAACAATGAAACTATGGATCTCTTTACCCTGTTGCAGAGCTGCTATGTGGCTACATGCAGGGAGAAAACTTGCAACTGTAAATGAATCAGGTTTCACACCTTCTAGTTGCATTCGAATAAAGATTTTTAATGTTTCATCATAATGCCCATTCTGGGCATAACCTGCGATGATTGCATTCCATGTTACCACATCCCTTTGAGACATTTTGTCAAACATTTGTTCTGCATTCCTTATACTCCCACATTTAGCATACATATCCAAAAGGGCATTAGCAACAAAAACATCTGATTGAAAGCCAGTTTTGATTATGTAACTGTGGAACTGCTTACCGTGTTGCAGAACGTTCAAGTTGGCAATCACTGGAAGGATACTTGCAAAGGTGAAAGAATCAGGCTTTAAACCTGCTAGTTGCAATTGTTGGAATACTTTTAATGCATCAACACAATACCCATTCTGAGCATAGCCCGTAATCATAGCATTCCATGTTGCTAAATTTGGCTTTCCACCAGCCTGTTGCATTTGGTGAAAAAGCTCCAAGGCCTTGTCAAACTGTCCATCCTGGGAATACCCTGCAATCATCACATTCTGTGTTATCACATTTGGCTTTAAGCCAGCCAACTGCATTTCATCAAAAAGTTTCAAGGTCTCATCAAAATTCCCATTCTGGGCATAGCCTGCAATCATTGCATTCCAGAAGACGACGTCTCTTTGCGTCATTTTGTCAAACAATTGTCGTGCACAAACTAAGCATCCACATTTAACATACATAGCTATAAGAGCACTGCTCACGAAAGGATCCAATTCAAACCCTGTTTTCCTTATGCACTCATGGATTCTCTTGCCCTGCTGTAGATCGGCTATAGAGGCGCAGGCCTTTAAAACTAAAGGAAACGTGAACTTATTGGGTTTCATCCCCGCAAATTGCATCTGAGTATAGAGCTCAAGGACTTCATTATACATACCTTGATTAGCATATCCTCTAATCACAGCATTCCATAAGAACAAATTTCGTTTAGATATTTTGTCAAACACTCGGTGTGCATCTTCGAGACTGCCACAATTAACATACATGTTTATAAGTTTGGTTGCTAAATAACGATTTTGCTTTAGTCCACTGGTTAGTATATGAGAATGTATTTGCTTGCCTTCTGTTAAAGCTTTCGCAGTGGCACAGGCCTGCAGTAGAGAAGCATAGGTATCATAGTCCGCTGGAATACCTTGCCCATTTCTATCAGACAAAATATCCAATGCCTCCTTCACTCGGCCTTCAAGACAAATTCTTTTAAAATCCTCTCTAATAGAAGGGAAATTGGTGTATTGCCATTGAGAATTATCTTTAGTTTTCTGGCTGAATTCTTTTACAGTTGCAGCTCTTGAGCTGTCAGCTCTCCTCTCGTGTAATGTCGATTCAACATTGACGGCCAAATGGATCTTTCTTTTCCCATTGGATTTGTGAGAACCTCTCCGGTTTTGAGTATATGAAGATGGACTTGGTAGTGGCACTGCCATAACTGCAGATCCAGCCATGACATGGACGACTGAAGCTACCTCAACAAATCATGGGTGTATGAAATAGACATCGTTCATATTGACTTCCTTGGCTGATGGGGTTTATATGTTTTGTTTAATCAAAACCTCCAGCTGTGGGGTTCCATGGTTTCTTCCTACCTAACCGAAGAAATGAACGAATCTGAGGAGTTCAGAGCCAGTAGTAATACATTTTCTCAAAGGAGCATTCAAGCCTCTCCAACACGCTATGTGATAATCTAATTTGTACGAGTACAGACTCTTTAACCATTTTAAAACACCCTGCTTACCATAAAAATCTTGAGTGGCTCCGTGGAATCTCGGTGCAATTAAGAGGAGTTTGGGCATGTATACGTCTTTATATTTAAATTAAATAAACAAATTGTTGAGTTGAGTAAAAACGAAAGAAGATTTTATATATCGATTTTTTGTTTAGTTAAATTAAATTTTTAATTAAATTATTAATATTATTTATAATAGTGGGAAAGAAGATTTTATATATCGATTTTTTTGTTTAGTTAAATTAAATTATTAAAATTATTTATAATAGTGGGTTTAATGGTTAAGAATATGTGTTTCCTCTTTGTAGGTGACATGTTCAAATCTGGAGGGGGTAGGGTATGTATACCTCCTTAGACTTTAGCAGTCAAGTCAAATCGTTGCGCGGAAGGGATCCCTTGTCCCACAAACAAGGGGTCTCATACACCAATTGGTATTTGCCTTGGCGGTGACCTTAAAAATAGATTATATTATTATTATTAACATGTACTACACAATTAGCCTGCACGGGTGTAGACGGATTGGCAAGTGCCATGTAAATGGAAGGAAATTTGTAAAATGAAGTCTCATGTTCGATTCTCACCCGGATTTACTCGTGCGCCATTCTTGCAGGCTGGGTGGTTGCACCTGGGGTTATACTAACGGGAATCGACCCCGTGTCATGCAAGTACGAGAACCGTCAGTTGCCGATTCCCCCAGTACAAAAAAAAAAAAAAAACATGTACTACACAATCAATTTGTTTCAAATTTGGAGCATGTTCTTTGTCACAATCATTTTATAAAGTAAAATTATAAATGAATAGATAATGATGATCGAGAATTTATACACTCTGAGTGCGCTTAATGGTTAAGAACATGTGTTTCCTCTTAAAGGACTACTAGTTCAAATCCAGAGGGGGGTAGGATATGTATACCTCCGTACCCTTTAGCAGTCAAATCCCTGCACGAAGGGGTCCTTTGTCCCACAAATAAGGGTGTCATATACACGATTTGGTGTCTAGCTTGGTTGTGGCCTTAAAATAAAATTATTATTATTATAAGTATTAAATATGTACATATCAACAGGGGAGGCGGGTGTGGTAGATGTGTTGTATAGCCCTAGAGGAAAAAGGTTGCTAGATTTCTCTTGGAACCTAGACATAAATTCCAACAATATGGCAGAAGCTTACGCGATGTACCAAGGAGTGTTATTACTCCAGGAACAACATCTAAATAGTATCACAATTGTAGGGGATTCAAAAAACATAATTCAACAGTTTGCTATGGTAACCACTCCAAAGAATACCAAGCTTCAGAGAATTATAGATAGGATCAAATCACTATTGTCCCCAATACAAACTTCATCCACATCCTCCGTGGAAATAATGAAGAAGCTGACAACATGGAAAATCAAGCAATTGGTTTGGCCCTTAGACATATGAAAACTCAAGGGAGGGTCTTATTCTCAGCACCTCACTAATGTCTCAGCCCCATGACATCTCAACTCCACCTGGCTCCATGACTCCTCCAGCTCAACACCTGGAGGGCTCATGCAGATTGGGAAACTCCTTAAAAGGGCATAGTCGTACCCCCATAATCTCCTAGTTCGTGGGAAATCATAGGACAAGCCTCAATCGCAACCATGGCAAGGATCGACCTCCCCACAAACTTCCCTCGCGGGACTCCTTGGCGCAAAGTACCCCGCAGCTTCATGCCAGCCAACTCTTCACCTGCATTGAGGATAAGTGAAAACACTGTCATCATGAATTCCAACAAGGGAAATAAGCTAGTACAGGCCACCTCATCACCTGAAAGACACTTGATCTGTGGGCTAGCTCGAAGTTGTTCAAGTATTCATGCACCAAGGTAACTCTAAACCGCGTCAAATTCGAAAGTTTGCTTTTGTTCCCCCATTCCCGTCAGCTTCTCAGGGATTTCACAGTCTTGATTTCGTTCTTAGCAGAGGAAGAGAAAGCTCTGCAAACTCTGTCGATCAAGAAGAAGTTCGACAGGCATGGTCCCTCTGGTATTCACAATTAGAACTACGTTGAAGGTATAGTCCCTGGCCAAATTGAATTCAACAATGTTAGAGTCATGGCTCAAGAGAACGTTCAGCAACAAGCCCGGGTGAAAGCAAAGGATGAGCTGGTGGATGATAATTTCACCACCTCTCAACGAATTTCTCTCAGAATCGATTCCCATAGCTCTACCCTCTCTTTCACTCTGGAAACGCTAGCTCAGCACCAGATGCTAATCGGACAACTGCAAGATGAAGTTGACTTCCTTCGTCGGCAAGGGGAGGCAATGGAAGCTCAGTTGGATGCGAGATCTCCAAGCTCTTCAGTTCAGAGTCAGAATGAGGAAGTTGGAAACATACCAGGATCCAATGAAGTTCTTCCAAACTTGAATGTGGCTCTAGTGCCTCCTCCGGATGAAGACTATGTTAAAAAGGGCTAGTAAGAAATTTTTTTGTTTTTCTAAGCCTAAATATGGCATAATTTTACCATTTTTTAACATACCAGGTCAAGAACAACATTGTTTGTAAACAGTTTCGTTTGAAAGTTTTATAGGCTTAGTTTTACAAGTCTTTAAAAGAATTATATTGTTGGTCTACCCTTCTTACTAGTCTCTTCCTATGTAACTAGTGACCTTGGTCGTGCATTTTTATTAATACAATCTTCTTTAATTTATATAAAAATAATACAATCTTCTTTAATTTCTGTAAAAAAAATAAATGTACCCTTCTAACTAGTCTCTTCCTATGTAACTAGCGACCTTGATTGTGCCTTTTTATTAATACAATCTTCTTTAATTTATATAAAATAAATAAATATACATATCAAATAAAATGAAAACATTAACTTTAATAAATATAAAATGAAAACATTAACTTTAATAAATATAAAGCTATGTTTAAGCTTTACATTTTGATAATTTAAAATTTTAAAAATTATTATAATTGAATAAAAAAATTAAAATTTTAAAAATTATTATAATTGAATAAAATAAAAAATACAAAAAGTATTTTATAAAGTTCAACTATAAAACACTATGAATCAATATTACATGTATTGATGGCGATTCTTGAATTTATTTTCTTACACTTTGGTAGAAAAATGATACGTTGTTCCTAATAATAATGATTGATAAGAATAATTGATAAGAATAGAATATCATTAAGAATATAACATTGCAAACTTCACTATCACTATACATATTTTCCTTAAATTAGGAATTTTTTTTTCCAATAAATTCCTTAAACTTGTTCCACATATAACAAGTTATTACGTTGTTCCTAATAATAATGATTGATAATAATAATGATTGATAAGAATAGAATATCATTAAAAATATAACATTGCAAACTTCACTATCACTATACATATTTTCCTTAAATTAGGAATTTTTTTTTCCAATAAATTCCTTA
Organism: Picea sitchensis; assembly: GCA_010110895.2. Lineage (NCBI taxonomy): Eukaryota > Viridiplantae > Streptophyta > Pinopsida > Pinales > Pinaceae > Picea > Picea sitchensis. The sequence goes on from SNQJ01S0005991.1 coordinate 382,243, forward strand.
AACTTGTTCCACATATAACAAGTTATTGGGACGCTTTGTTGTATATATATATATATATATATATATATATATGCTTCTTACCAACAAAAAAAAACATTGGATGTAAGGTTGAGAGCAGCAAAGGAAATATTTTCTTTCACACCAAATTTCAATGTAAATACAATTCTAATTGTTGCAGCAAATCTTAAGATCTTCAGGATTAAATTTAATCCTTGAATAATGGAATATCGAGGTTATTCTTGGGTTAGTAATATTATGACATGTTGATGGTGCTAAAAGATTGAGATGCATTGGTTGAGGAAAATAGTCATATAATTTTTAGGGTGCTTTTTCAAGACTTTATCTATAAGATATTGGATTTGTAAAAGAAAATCATGATAGGTTGATAGGATTTTGATCATTAAGCATTGCAATTTTGAATTTGTAAAAGAGGATTATGAACATATGTTTAGAGACATGGATGATTTTAGGGGTAAATTTCGCACATGAGCTAATTTTCTATGGTTTTTCCAAAAACAAGATTCGTTATTTTAAAAATGATTCGCCCAATTTCTATAGGATAAAATTATTTTACCTTAAAAATCAAACTATATAAAATCCTTATAAATTTAAATATTTTATAAAAATATCGCCAAACATTTATAGTTGACATATGAAAAATTAGTAAAATTCGTCAAGGTTTCTAGATTTTAAAATAATTTTCCATCCTTAAAATCATCCCTACTTAAAAATAGATTAGTTGATTTTTTATATGATCATTGTAACTATACATATTTTTACTATAGATGAATAAATTTTTTTATCTAATAAACTATTTATACTCATTCCATCATATAACAAGTTCTTGACCTGCATTGTCATATTGTTGCATACATGCTTCCTACCAACAAAAGGCATTGGATGTAAGGTTGAGAGCAGCGAAGGAAATATTTTCTTTGTTATCAAATTGAATCTAATTGTTGCAACTAAACTTTAAGATTAAATTTAACCCTTAAATAATATAATGAAATATCAAAGTTAGTCTTAGTTTAGTATATTATGACATTATGATTGTGCTAAAAGATTGAGATGCATTGTTCTTTAAGGAAAATAATCATATGATTTTTAATGATGTTTTTGTAAGGATTTGTTTGTAAGTTTTGGATTTATAAAGTAGAATCATGATAAATTGGAGGAGATGAATGTTGGATAATAACCGTTTGAAAATGGGTTTACACAAAAGGTAGTTATCTAAAGGAATTTAAGATTGAACTATGTGTACAATATAAATACATAATGTTAATGTTATAGGTGTTACGATATGAACTAATTTATATACCTTAAGGAAAACATAAAGGTATAGCCATAGATCCCAAACAACATTGCGAACACATAATGCTAATGTTATAGATCCCAAACAACATTGCGAACACATAATGCTAATGTTATAGGTGTTATGATATCAACTAATTTATACACCTAAAGGAAAACATAAAGGTATAGCCATAGATCCCAAACAACATTGCAAAGATTAATGTCTTAGATGCTCTAATAACAATCAATCTATACACCAAGAAAGTTAATGTCTTAGATGCTCTAATACCAACTAATCTATATATTCTATATATTGAAAACCACACAAATATAGCCATGAATATTCCAAAGAAAATCAAGATTATAAATGAGAAAAGTAACAAAAATATAGCATTACAAAAAATAAGTACACAAAGAAAGGCAAGTAAGACTTCTCATCAAAGAATTCAATCTACAATTCCAAAGTCGAATAATTCACAAGGTGTATAGTTTACAATATAAATGCAATTGTAAGTTTCCATATCAAATATGCCTTGTAAGCCAAGTAAGATAATAAAACTACTCAATAATGTTAGAGCTTTATAAACAAACTTGTATCTCTTCAATATTATATCATTTTTTAAAACTTTGAAATATGCGTGGTAAGCCAAGTAAGCTAATAAAACTACTCAATAATGCTATAGCTTTATAACAAACTTGTATCTCTTCAATAATAGGGAGTTTTTGAATAGTTGTTTTGGCGGGATGCCATTTTTAGTAGCAGGCAGAACTCGGTCTGTAGGCATTTATGGCGGATAGATATTTTTAGCAACTGGTTTTCTGTTGTAATCGACATTTTTACATGGCATGTCTTCTTGGGGGGTCCACGGGTCGGTAGCACTAGTTGAACTTACTTCTTAGTTTTGATGATTAGTTCTAGATGGGGATGTCGAGGTTAGTGGGAGGACTGAGGTTTTTTGTCTTGTTTATGCCTTTGCTGCTACAAGACGCTCAACACTTGTGGGTTTTCCTATAATATCTAGACGATTTGATGGCATACTTATTTATTAAAGCTTTAATTACCATTGATTTGGGTGTGATTTGGGGGTAGGGACCCACAGACAGTGAACTGACTATTGTTTCAGAGCTGGCAGAGTTTTGTTAAGGTGGCGAGATCCTAGGTATGGGGCATGAGGTCAGCACCCTTATGGGCGCATCAGACGAGGAGGATAGGGAGCGGGAGGGTCTCTTCAACACTGTGGATGAACTATGCAAATTTAAGGCTCTAGAGAGGCATTTATTGGATCCTTTACTACCCACGGTAAAGACGTTTCATGAGATATCTCCACAGTGCATACCAAAGGTTAATCATTCGTGCCTTGTTGGTATCAACCGTGAACTGGTTCTGAAACCTATGGAAGTTGGTCCGAGTGTTGAGCATTCTCAGAAGCAAGGTGTTGTGGGGATTGACACCGGTTATCCAAAGCTCAGTATAGGTAACAAAAGGGTGAACACCTGGTCATCGACTGAACACTTCTCAATGAGCTCTCTGCAAGGGACCGCGAGTGTAAATGATTCTCGACACAAGAATACTGCGAGAACCTAGAAACCCAAGAAGGTGCGTCATCGCCTCGTAATAGGGATGGATGTGGGTCTGAAAGAGACATGTCAACTCTCTCTATGTGCTCTGGTAGGTAGATTTGCATATAAATCTAAGAGTAGTCTCTCCTTCATAGACTGGATGAAGGAGGTTTGGATTCCTATTATAGGTTATGTGTCGACTTACTTGACTCTTCCTAGTGGGTGGTTTGGACTGATATTTAAGAATCCGTGGGATGCAGAGATTATCCTAAATAGGTTTTGGGACTACAAGGGAGGAAGTTTAATGTTGAAGCGGTGGTGAACACATTTCGACCCTGCAATTGAGTACTTCAGTTTTAGTCATGTTTGGGTGTTACTACCAGGTTTGCCTTTAAACCTATGGAACAAAACTGCTCTTATGGCCATAGGAAACCTGCTAGGCCGTTTTTTGAAGGTTGACGAAGCTTTTCTACTTTCGTCAAATAAGCATATGACACGGGTGTTAGTGGAATTGGACTTACACGCCGATCTGATGGATTCAATAGAACTGGATTGGCAAGGCCATGTCATGGTGCAACATTTAGATTATCTAGGTTTTCCTTTCCGTTGCTCTTCATGCAGACGAACGAGTCATTTACGTAAATATTGTCAAGTTGGGAGTGGTTTTTCTGATGCAGAGGAAAATTTGGAAAATTGTACAAAGGACCAATATATGAATGAGGAAGGCCTTGATGATCTGGGAGCGCTGGGTGAGTGTGATACTATGAGCCCTGAAGATATTTTGGGTTCCGATTCGGACTCCCTCAGAGGTAAGCTGAAATCTTACTGTCCATCTTTATTTTTTAAGATTTCTTTATGGGAACGAGACTTCTTGGAGAAATCAGTCTTGTCACACAGTGCATCGTTGGTTGTCACTAATAATAATTTTGTGGACCTTGTGGTCAAGGGAGCTCCTAACTGTGGTGATGATAGGACTCCCACACCTCCGTCTTTTATTTCTTTTGATGTTTCCTCACTTGTAGCCTCTCCGGTACTTTCCACCTTGGAAAAGGACTTACCTACCTTACCTCCTTCTACACTTCCTGTTTCGGAACCGTCTCTAGATTCGATGATTGACACCCTAATTTTGTCTCTGAGGGAGACTACCAACCCCTTACCCTTAAAAACCTTTTGGGGAATGGAAGTTTTTGTAAACTCGGGATGTGATATAAGGCGGGAACCGACCTCTGATGGAGAGGACCAAGGGAAAAAACTAGCATGGTCAAGGGGTCTGGGTTTAGAAGGCTCTCCTATTAAAACTAGGAGTGCCCAGAAGAAGCAAGGGCTATGAATTTCTACTATTGAACAACCTTCTACTACAACTCTGGATTTGGGGGCACTTAGAGGCATGGAATCCATTTCTAGGGATAAAGCATGATCCTCCTCTCCCTGAATATTAGAGGGGTGGGAGGCCCCCTAAAATTTCTTTCTATGTGCAGGTTGTTATCCTCTAGAAAAAATTATTTAATCTTTCTACAAGAGACCCTATTTGATGAAGAAAAATCCAGGAATTTTATGTTTTCCTTATGTCCTACCTGGATGTACAGTGCAGTGAGCGGTGTGGGGAAGTCAGAAGGACTTCTGGTGGTGTGGAATCCAACCTTACTTGTGTGCTAGTGGTATTTTATTGACAGGTTTACATGTCCCTGATAGAAGAAGGATATGCTTGATTAATGTTTATGGACCGTGTATTGGCCGCAGACTTTTTTGGGAACATTTGGAAGCCAAGGGACTGCTTGATCAGAGTAATCTTATTCTCACGGGAGATTTAAATTTCTCTACGAGTGTAGATGAAGTTTGGGGGGTGTCAGCTTTGATTGATTCATAGGGGAATTTTTTCAGAGATCTTTTTACTAAACATCATTTAGTGGATGTAAAGCCTTCCGAGGTAGTGCCAACTTGGCACAATGGCAGATTTAGGGCGGATGGCACACAAAAGAGATTAGACATGGTTTATGCATCTGAAGTGCTTCTTATTGATTCTTCTTTATATATATCATGGGTGGAGCTCCCATTTATATCCGACCATACCCCTGTTCTCTTCCAATTGGATTATGGTATTAAGTCTGTGTCTTATCCATTTAAATTTAATCCTGTGTTGTTGAAAGATGAGTCCTTTGGTGAACTTGTCTGGGAAGAGTGGAGCACTCAGCAAGATCCATTGGTAGAAGGAGCACAATTAAGATTGGCAGGGAAGTTATTTAGACTAAAAGAAAGATTAAAGAAGTGGATTGTGGTAAGGAAAAAAACCAATCTTTAGACCCTTGAAAAGATCGAAGAAGAGATCACCTTTCTCACAAAAGCGAGTCTAGAAAATCAAACTTTTGTTGAGCCCAATCCACGCCTGAAAGTACTTGAGTCTGAAAGAAATAAATTGTTGCTGGCCAATGAGGAACTCTGGAGCCAAAAGAGTAGGGCTACGTGGATACTTTCGGGGGACAAGAATACTAAATTTTTCCATCGGTTTGCCAGTTTTAGAAGGAATAAAAAGCATCTGTGGGAGGTTAAGGATGAGTTTTAACAAGTTCATACAGGGCAGGAGGCTATAAAGGCAGAAACGATGAGACATTTTAGCTCCTTTTATAAAGAAACTCATAATTCAATAGTGGATCAGATAGCTTCGATGCGCTTATATCCAAGGTTGGTCACAGAGGAGGAGGTATTATTGCTTGAGAAATCGTGTATGAAGGAATAATTTTTAGAGGTTCTAAGGGGATTCACCAAGGACAAGAGCCCTGGTCCTGACGGGTGGACAGTGGAGTTCTTCATGCATTTCTTTGACTTGATTGCTGGCGATTTAATGGAGGCATTCGAAGATTCTCATTTATCTGGTATGGTGAACAGGTCTTTAAATTCGATGTTTATTGCTCTTATACCCAAGGTAAAATGCCCGACTACTTTTGGAGACTTTCGACCGATCTCATTATGTAATCTTTGATATATGATCATAACAAAGATTATTGCTAAGCGCATCACACCTATCTTATCTCGTACTCTCTCTGAGGAACAGTTCGGTTTTTTAAAAGGTAGGCAAATCATTGATGTTATAGGTAATGTGCAGGAGTGTATACACAACATCAGGGAGAAAATTTTGCAAGCTATGATCCTCAAGATTGATTTAAATAAGGCTTATGATTGCATAAGCTGGGATTTCCCCAGGTTGGTTCTTTTATAATGTGTCTTCGGGCTGCCGACGATGAAGTGGATTATGGGTTGTATTACCACAGCTACCTATGCGATCTTAATAAATGGAGAGCCAACTAAATTTTTTAATAGTGGCAGAGGTTTCAGACAGGGGTTTCTGCTATCACCTCTACTCTTTTTATTAGTTATGGAAGGCATGAACCTAGCTTTAAAAAAAATTCAAGAGGAAGGCTTAGTGTCTAGTATCAAGGTTACAAGACTTATCCAAATCCTCCACCTAATTTTTGTTGATGATATACTTATTATGACCAAAGATTCTGTTACAGAGTAGATGGAGATTCAAAATCTTTTGGCTATTTTTTGTAGTGCAACTGGACTATTGATAAATGCACAGAAATAATCCTTCTATCAGTTCAGCGTACAACAACAAGTATTGGATTCTTTAAAAGCAATTTTTCATTATAGTATTAATGATATTACTGATGGTTTTAAATGTCTTGGTTATATTTTAAAAGCTGACAAGTTCAAAGTCGAGGATTGGAACTAGCTTATATCAAAATATGAAAATAGAATAAGTCATTGGTGCAATAGATGATTGACTATTGGGGGTCGTCTTGTCTTGATCAAGGCTRTCTTAGAAATCCAGCCAGTTTATTGGCTAGCTCTGACAAATATTCCTTCTTCGGTTCTCCATAGAATTCGCCAAGTAGTCTTCAACTTTCTATGGGATGGAAAAAGAAAAAGAAAGGGCTTCCATTTGTGTAGTTGGCAGCTTATAGCTTGCTCGAATAAGTATGGGGGGTGGGGGCTGAGGAATTCTTTTAGTTTCAATAGAACCATGGCAGTGAATACCCTTTGGAGGGCTTTGATGGTGGATGGTCTATGACACTGAGTTTTAAAAGAAAAATATATTCCCTCTGTATCGGTGGTGCATTGGCTTTGGACGGTTCCAGTGAATGGAGCAATAGGTTCCCAGACATGGAAATATCTTCAAAATTCCTTATATATCTTGTTGCATTGTCTTGCATGGTATCTGGGATCGGGAACATCGATAATAATTGGAAAAGATCAGATACTAGGGATGGGGGACACGGCTCTTCTGTCTGGAGACTTGATATTGGCTTTAAATCAACGAGGAGTCTTTTATTTATTTTAGGCCAACAGAGTGCCTCATCTGGGTATGATCGGGCCCAATTGGATCACCCTTGCTGAATTGGAACTAGAGGTGGTACTAGCAGCGGAATGATAGGAATTTCATAGTGCAATCATAAACAATGGAGTCCAATTGTTGTTGAGGCTGGATGAATTGAAATGGACAGGAGGAGACTCCTCTGGTAGGATATCAGTTAAAAATGCATACGAGGAAATTGAAAAAAAGAAACAAGTCTTTATGATTCGAGGGTGGAGAAAATTACTTTGGTTCTGGGACTATTCATTAAAATTAAAACTCTTTACTTGGTTGGTGGCGGAAAACAAAATTCTTTTGTGAGAAAATTTGCAGCACAAGGGTTTTGAGGGTCTGAGCTATTGTCCTCTTTGCAAGAAGAATTTAGAAATTGTGTTCCATTTGTTTGTCGGATGTCCTTTTTCGTGCGTTGTCTAGGAAAGAGAAAAAAATTCTCTAAAATTTCCTGGAATATGGTCTGGCAACACCGTACCTGAGTGTTTTAAAAACTGGAGATTGCAAAATATAAGTTATCCCACTCTTTTGGTTTTCATATGCTGGAACATCTGGATGGAAAGGAACCACACTATATTTGAGGAAGGGTCGCCATCTGTTCATAAGGTGGATTTCTTGTCCTTATCTATCATGGGAGAATATAAACCTTCTATAAGAACAAATACATTGAGGAGGGTGCCAATGAGGCCTGTAGTAAGGGGCATGGTTGGTTAGTTCGATGGGGTGGCCCTGGCATCAGGACAAAATAGTGGAGTGGGAGGCGTAATCCGGATCAATGAACACAAAATTTTTAAATGGTATATTAATTGTGGTTCGAGGACAAACACTAGAGCAGAGTTGTTGGGAGATTGGGCACTTCTCACTTTAGCTATTCGATTTGCTATTTCAAATATTTTTATTCAGGGAGACTCAAAGATTGTCATTGATTGGTTGCGGGGAAAGGGTCGTCTTTAGGTGATTACTTTGGAGTGCTGGAAGGACAAAATTATTGATCTTATATATCTTTTCCAAAATATTACTTTTCAGCATGTGTACCGAGAAGAAAATACTGCAACAGACAACCTATCAAAACAGGCACTCCTAAAGGCCCCTGGGAAAATTGAATATTATCAATGTGTTGGGGATCATCAAGGTCCTCATATGTTTTTTAGATCTTTTCTAGCCTTTGTAGTATGCTTTATTTTACTGGGAGTCTGTTAGGGAGACAAGTCAGATTCTTGGGGAGGCTTTTGGGTTTTCTGGTAGTCTTGGATTGGAGATCCAATCTAGGTTGGGTTTTTTGTGGCATTTACTAGCTAGATGGATCTATCCATAGGCCTAGTGGTATTCCTTTCAGATGTAATGGGGTTACTTGGATGGTGGTATTTTTGTAATGAACAGTTTATATTTCAATATGAATATAAAGAGAAATTTTCTGTGGAAAAAAAGAAAAAGAAAAAAAAATGTATCTCTTCAATATTATATAATTTTTTWAAAATTTGACTTTTAATAACATTGGAGTATTAATACTTAGTGCACTCCCTTTTAATATAAAGATCCATCTTAACTCYGGATCTATCATGCACCGAGAGGAATCAAATCCCTCGAGGTGAAAACCTCCTTTTAGAGTAAAAAAATTGAGGAAAGGTTTGCAGCTTGAGGGATTTGATCCCTCTCAGTGCAAGATAGATCTGGATTTAAGATGGATCTACGCTAGTTCAACATAATAAGACCATAAAACAAACCCTGATTCAAAAAACACCTTCATTTGTTAATAAGTCAATAGATAAATCTGGATTATACACGCTATGGATTATTTAACTATGGATCCATCATATGTTTAAATTGTTATTCCTAGCTCGTGATAAATTTAATATAACATATGATCCATCAATGATATAATCTAAATGTTACTTTGAATCATATTCTTAAAGTTGATAATGATATATAAATATATCGAGATATAATGTAAATTAATGTAAATATAATCTAACATATAGAATAATCTATCAATCATGATCTAATATATCATATTAGACAAATGACAAAGTAGGGGTGAGCATGGCGAGTGTGGTACACTCTTCTCCACAACAATAGTTCTAATGGAGGCCACAGATCATTTGTATCCACAAAACATGCTCACCAAGTATTCACAGTAGTTTCTATTACTTCATCATTTGAGATTGATGTCATGGAGGACATTGAGGTTTTCGAGATTGTTACCATTGATGTTAGTTGTCAACGTGATGGAACTATTGTTGTGGAGAAGGGTGTGAGCATGGTCGGTGTGTTTTTCTAGACTGCTACCATGGACATGATCGATCCAAATTATACACATTATGGATTACTTAACTCTATTTAAATTGTTATTCCTGACTCATGCTAAATTTAGTTTGACATATGATCCATCAATCATTCACTTAAATTCCAAATATAATCTATATGTTACTCTACATCATGATTATACACATTATGGATTACTTAACTCTGTTTAAATTTTTATTCCTAGCTCATGCTAAATTTAATCTAACATATGATCCATCAATCATTCACATAAATTACAAATATAATCTATATGTTACTCGACATCATATTCTTAAAGTTAAGTTGATATTGATATATAAATAATTCTGAATAATGTAAATTAATGTAAATATGATCTAACGTATAGAATAATCTATGGATCATGATCTAATATATCATATAGATTATTAGCTATCATAATAGATAGATTATTTATCATATAGATAGATTAGTCAATGTTCATTATGCTATTAACCTCCAACATAATGTTATTTATGATCCATTATATGTTAGATTCCACGGTAGATCCATTTCATTATATCTGTGATAATGGAATTTAATAACATTGTACTTCTATCTATGGATTATTTATCATATAGATACTGAGAGGAGGGTATTATTTATACTTCTTTTTTATTTATCAATGAGAGTTAGAAAGCAACAAAGGCATGCAGAGATAACAGAGATGACTCCACCTCGACAAATGGTTGTTGTTACCCCCCACCCCCCCCATGCTTAGGGATAACTAAGGAGATAATGTCTTGAGGCCCACAGGTTGCAGATATGGAGTGTTGAGAACTAGATGACCGACAAAGCCCACATTTTGTAGGTAGAGCTCCTCCTCTCCACCACACACCATCATTCATCTTCAACAACACAACAACATCCACCACACCGACGTGGCTCCCAGAGGACAACATGTCTTGCTTCATGATGTAACAAGTCTGGTCTCATGGTAAGTGTCACTTTAATGATTGAAGCATTTGAACATGTTGGAAAGGGTCCTCTCTTAATTGTGAAACGTTTGCTTGGAATTTATCCCTTTTTCCTTATTTGACCTTGGTGGTTGACATGGTTTCCTAGTAAGTAGGTCACCCTCGGAAAGATGGTTGCTACTGGGGGGTCTCCTAGAAGGGTCCTCACACCACTCCCACTCATACTTACCACTTTCCATACTTATTCTCCTCAGTTTCCTCATCTTTTGGGTTTAGGGTTCACTGACCCCAAGAAGGGCTTGTACCTCATTTCATGGGAAGAAGGGGCTAAAGGCCCATAGGTGTTGTAGCTGGAAAATGTTAAGAGCCATAAGTGATCCTTCTAGATGCTCACCCTAAGGTCCTGAGAGTAATCAACCACTTCTCCATAAAAATGAAGGGCTTGTGAATTAAAAAACATAATTAATAAATGTCTTGTTTGTTGGGGAAATGCATTTTGCAGTGTTTCTTACTTTCCACTGCATATGACACTCTTTGTGTTTCAAACTTCAAGTGGAATTGTGGTAATTTTTACTTTCCATTGCACATTAATGGAAAAAACCATCAACTTCAACCCACAATTACAAAGTTTTCAACACTCTGTCACAGTCAATATTTGGACTCTTGTCTGGCCTCAGATCAACACGAACAGGCACTCAAATATTCATTTTTCTACAACGTTGGATTCACTACTACATATGAGGTTTTAATTTGACAAAAAAAATCAATGATAAGGATAAATTCAATCATATTGTCGCAAATTATTCAAATTTTAATCTTTTTTTTTGGGTGCCCCAATAACATCGAAATTTTGATGAACATCTATCTTCTTCAATCTTGCAATGAACCTAGGGGAAAGTTTGTCGATCTATCGACAAAAAAGAGTGGATGCCAACTACCCGTCTGAAAACGGTTTAACAGTCACTGACTTCACTGATTTGGTCAACTTTGACATAGTCAGAGTTCGTCAGAAGATCGACATAGGTTAGTGGTTTCGACAATTTTGTTGTGGGTGCGATGGTTATAAAATATTTTTTTTCTCATTGTTCGGTGCATGATTTATTAGTCTATTTTCTATGTCTGACTTTCCTCAAATCCAATTCTTGATCTGCATAGCTCTAATTTTGTACTTTGAAGGTTATGCATTTTTAATATTACTTTCTCTCTTTTTTAAATACCGAGATTGGATTCCTAACCCTTAGACCCTCTTTCATTTGGGGACACAAAATTTTCCCTAGGAAATATATAGGTATGAACATGTCTACTCAATTTCGTTTAATTATTATACAATTTGTCTTGGTGTAGTTCTTTTTTATTGTTTGATTTTATTACTTGGTTATAGTGAAGCTTTGGAACTTATGTGGAAAAAATGTATGGTTTTGATTTGTTGATTACTATTATAAACCTTTAATAAATCTATGATGAAAATTGATATTTGTACCATAATTAGAATATACAATTCATATATTAATGTACTTATATTGCTTCAGTGTATTTTGTTGTAATTAATATAGGAAATCCCAATGCCAACACCTGAAGAGAGTGAAAGGATGATTCTTAGGTTAAGGGATGTATGGGAGGCACTGGTCGGTACTGATGGGACATTTTATTTCCCTTGCTATGCATGTAGGGGCTTGAAAAGAAGAAGAGTTGTAAGGAAAATAACTGAAAACATTGTTTTACATATGGGCATTGTGAAGGGGGGCGTACATTTCATCCCATGGTAAGTTATTCATTATATATGTTTTTGTATTGATTATATTTGAAAAAAGAAAATTGTTTTAAGTTTTTTTATATACACTAATGTTATTGATTGTTTGTAATTGTAAAGATAAATACTCCTACGTGTTTGTCGTCAGATAAATATCTGCCAAGTAGTAGTAGAAATACTATTGTACAAGATGTGGAAGACAATATGAATATTGAAGATCATGTCATTCCTATGGAAGAAGATGAAACTAATAATATTGTTGAGCCAGATGATGGGATAAATAGATTGATCCAAGACATCTTTTCTCCTATCGATGAGGAAAACAATGATGATATCTATGATGTACATCTTCTTGAGAAGGCAGAACAACCCCTTTATGAAGGCTCAAGAACAAATATTCTCTTTGCTATAATTTTGTTGGTGAACTTGAAGGTATTGAATGGTTTTTCAAACACTTGTCTCACACATATCCTAAGGTACACAATATAATTTGTCACATATTATATGTAAATGTCGACTTTATTTTTCTCTATTTGTAGTGTCAATTAATGTGTAAATTAAGGATGCAATATTTTTTATTAATATTATTTACATTAACTAGTTTGTTTTTATGTTGTAGATTATTAGGTGAATTTTTCTTACCACCGTCAAATAATTTACCTCGCACATACAGAGAGATGTGTGCCATTACGAAAGATATTGGAATGGAGTGGCATACTATTGATGCATGTCTGAATGATAATATTATATATTATGGACAATATGCATCAGAAAATAAATGCTCGCAATGTGAAATCAGTAGATATCGAACCGATCAAGTAACAAAAAAGGTGCCTCACAAGGTTCTTCATCATATTTCGATAATTCCACATTTGCAACGATTTTTTAGGTGCCAAAGCATTGCATGATTTATGGATTACCATGCATGACACATAAGTGAAGATGGTGTTCTCCGAATGCATGTGGATGGTTCTTCATTTAGGAACATCGAAGAAAGATGGTCGTTTTTTAAAGAAGAACCTCATAATTTTATGCTTTAATTGGGAGTTGGCGATGTCAATCCATTTGGCGAGTTCGGGTCTATTTACTCAATGTGTCCTATTTTTTTTATAAACAATAACCTTCCTCCTTGGATGTCAATAAAGAGGGAGCACACAATGTTGGCAATGATTGTTCCAGGTATTTGTTTGTATTTCATTTTTCTTATTTGTTGCATAATTACTTATATATATATATATATATATATATATACACACACACACACACACACACAAGGTAGTAATTATGTGTACTTTCAACCAATTAGGTATGCACCAAGTCAAAGATATGGATGTATATATTGAGCCTCTTTTCGATGAGCTAGTAAAGTTATGGGATAACATCACTATGTATGACATCTCTAGACCAATAGGGCAAAGGCAATTTCAATTCCATGGAATACATACATGGACAATTCATGATGCCCTAGGGCTAACACATTTTTTTGGTATGTAACATATTGATGGAATTTAATAGTATATAATTTTATGAAAATATGATGCATGTTTCTTAAATATCAATTCCTCGTTATATACATAATACTGACATTAATTTATATAATCTTGTAGGTCTTCAAACAAAGGGTAAATGTGCATGTCTAGTTTGTGTTCCTAGGATGGAATCACGTCATTCAAGAAGTATAGGAAAGGATGTATTTGATGAGTATAGACGCTTCCTCCCTAAGAACCATAGGTATTGAACTACATAAAAACATCTTTTCAATTCGAAAGAAGAGACTAGAATAAAACCACGAAGAATGGCACCTCACTTATGGAAGTTAGAATATAATAGATTAAACCATCAAGGTAAGCATTTAGTCTATGTGTATGTATATATGTTAATGTTTTACTATTTTGATTTATATCGAATTTTGTTTATTGTATCTAACAATTATTGTTGTAATCTCATTAATTAATTTCCATAAATGTCGTCAAGAAATTAATGGGCTTCCATGAGGAATGAAAAGTTACCCTATACAATTCGACAGGTTTCCCTACTATGAGAACCTAAAAATAACTCATTTTTTTGATACAATGCATATCAGGAAGAATGTAATAGAAACATTGTGGGGAATTGTAGATGGAAGGAGTGACAAAAATAAACTTGTAAAAAATTGTACTGACATTCAGGAAGCCAATCATGCACTACAAAATGTGATTTATTCAAATATCAATGGAGTACACTGAAATAGTCTTCCATGGTTATTTATAGAGCAGGAAAGCAATGTTGTAAAAGAGGTCATTCAGAAAATTAAATTTCCCATGAGATTTGCTTCAAACATAAAGAATATCTTAATGAAGAAAGGTGAATTTGGTGGGGTGAAAACTCATGACTGACATACCTAAATTAAAGTAATTATTTTGGACGTATATTTCTATATTGGTAAATATACAAATTTTAGTAGTATAATATGGTTTTCTTTTCCTAAAAATTAATTATCCCTTTCTTGTTACAGTATGTTCTACCTCTATCTCTACCTGACATCTTTGACAACAATGTAAAACAAGTTATATATGATCTTGGAAAATACATGAGGTAAGTATTAATGATTTATATGCAAAATTGGTGTTGCTCAACTTGTCTACATCTGTTTTTATACTTTCAATGTATATGCGACATTGTTGTTGAAACCTATGATCTGATTTGTTATATCATGTGTAGGTGGTTGTCATCTAAAGAAATCCATAAAGAAGATATAAAATATTGGAGGAGAGAAATTCCTTGGCTAATGTGCAAAATGCAAAAGTATCTACCTCTGACATTTTTCAATGCACGAGAACACTACCTCATACACCAAGTTGAGGAGATTGAAATGTGTGGACCTGTACACATAAGGTCAATGTGGATGGTGGAGAGGTCCTTGAAGTCATTGAAGGCCTTCATTAGATAGAGAGCACATCCTGAGGGATCTATAGTGGAGGGTTATATGGTATATCGATCCTTGGTGTATATTAGTTAGTATCTTCCTAAATTAACAACAAAATTCATGAAGGTGCCTCAGATTTGGGATCTCA
Source organism: Picea sitchensis (assembly GCA_010110895.2). Taxonomy (NCBI): domain Eukaryota; kingdom Viridiplantae; phylum Streptophyta; class Pinopsida; order Pinales; family Pinaceae; genus Picea; species Picea sitchensis. Next base: position 397,480 of record SNQJ01S0005991.1, read on the forward strand.
ATTCCATTAACAAATTTGAAGGGGAGGTCTTGATCAGGAAAGGTAGAATGAGGAAAGTGAAAGGTAATTAGATGGTAGAGATCTAAAATAGTTTGCATTAATATAGATTTGTTTCTATATTTTACTTATTTAAGTTTTATTTAGCTTCCATGATCAATTATTATTTAATATTTACTCTAATTACTAATTTGTATTCTTTTTTCATATAGTCGGTCGAGAGTGGGATGCAATACATTTATACATCACAAACAATCTTGATTGGATAAAAGTATGGATAGATCGATGTAATATACAATGTAATGGTAGGTTATCATGGGAAGGGGTGGCTACTTTGCTTAAAGAAGCTCATCGTAATCAAGATACCAATATTACTCAGAGGGAAATTGATTTAGCATATGGTTTAAAAGATAAACATGCAATCATATTATTCACCCACATCACGTTTAAGTTATTTTCCATTATATTTTTGTTTCTTTTATAAAGTTTTACTAAGTCTAAATATCATGTTTATTCATTAACAAATATGCATTTTTTACATGTAGGGCATATCGCAGTTGAAACACCACAAGGTTATGTGGTGCAATGGTTATAAATTTCGCATCAAAAAGTTGGATGATAAGAAGAAAACATCTGATTATGGGATAACTGCATTTTTTCAGGTCACTAATGTTTTCTCTAGAAGTGACATGCATCCAAGAATATTTGAAAATAGATACAATGGGTATTTGAATGATATAATCGAGTGTGACTTTAATTCCTTCAAGTTAGTTATGTTCGAGGTCAAATGGTATAGGTTACAGATGAATGAATGTGATCCCGAAAGAACTGTTATTGAGCATGCCAATGGATTTACCATGGTTAATACAAGGACATTTGAGCTGGTTATAAAAACGTATGCTCTTCCAAGCCAATGTGAGAAAGTATTTTATTCATAGGTTCCAGGTAAAGCAGGTTGGTCGTACATTGTTAGATATGATCCAAGAGGAAGGCCTGTAAAGTATAATGTACCAGAAGAAGATGATATTGGAGAAGAAGAAGATGAAGAGGAGCATGAGGTAGATGTATTGTCAGATGAAGAAGTCGAAGAAGTTGAGTCAGATGTAGATGACAATGTTCTTGACGATCATATTGACGATGATATTATAAAAAATGACTTTGATGATGATGATGTTTATATGACCAATCCTTTCAATGTTGATTCTGAACGAGATGATTCAAATGTAGACTTGGATGATGACCTAGATGCTCAATGAAATTGAATAAATGATGAAATGTTGGAGTTATGTGATCGTTATATCTTTTCATAGTCGTCATCATCATCATCGTCGTCATTGTCATCGTCATGTTCATCATCATCGTCATCATCATCATCGTCGTCATCAACATCATCGCCATCATCATCATCATCATCATCATCATCATCATCATCATCATCATCATCATCATCATCATCATCATCATCATCATCATCATCATCACCATCGTCGTCATGGTTGTCCTTGTCATCATCATCATCGTCATCATTGTCTTCGTCGTCGTCGTCATCATCGTTGTCATAAACATCGTCATATAATCCATATGATCATCATCATTATCGTCAACGTCATGGTCATGGTCATCATCATCATCTTCATCATCATCGTCATCCTCATAATCATCATCGTCGTCGTCATCGACATCCTCGTCATCGTTGTTGTCATCAGCATCATCGTTATCATCATCGTCGTCATCATGATCATTGTCATCATGATCATCATCATAGTCATCATCGTCATCGTCATTGTCATCGTCATCATCATCATCATCGTCATCATCGACATCGTCATCATCATTGTTGTCATCATCATCGTCATTTTCATGGTCATCATCATTGTCGTCATTATGATTGCCGTAGTCAGCATCATCATCTTCTTCGTTGTCATTGACATTGTCATCATGATCATCATCATTTCCATTGTCATCACGATCATCATCGTCGTCATTTTCATGATCATTGTCCTCATCAATTTCGTCACCACCATAATCAACAATATTGTCCACTCATATCGTCCACTAATTCCTTGTATGTTTCAACCCTAACACCTTAAGGGAGGTTCCAACATAGCTAGGGTAAGGGAGGCATCATGCCCTATGAGGATGCTAGGTATATTTGTTATGCATATTTCATTATTGCATATCGAATGTTTATTGGTTATATTTAGTGTGCAAGTCATTTTGGACATGGATCACTATTAAAGGACTATCACAACTCTACACTTTAGTGCAAAGAGATTCATCATCTACAACAACGAGTTCCAAGTGAGTTATATTCCTTCTTCCATTTCCATTTCTAGCATTATGGCTTCTTATATCTCACTAAAGGAATTGTTGATTAATTAACCATAGTGAGTTGCCTCAATTTCCTTTTCTAATTTGCTGGTAAACTTTAATTGATCTACCATTATAATCACCTATATCCCTAGGATGTCATTCAAATTAAAACAAAAACAAAAGTTTATTGGGAACACCCTAACACATGTCTTTGTCTTCATTGGGCTATATGAGACCATTATGGCTTCTTATGATTTCAAGATTGAGATTCTGTTGTGATGAACAAGAACAAACAACAACAAATGTATTAATAACTATAAAATTAAAATCAAATAATCACCATGAAAATAAACACTAATCTAATATATAATAAATATATGGGGAAGTCCATTGGATAAAGTTTCATAGTCTTAGACATGAAAGGTGTGAGAATATATGAAAAATTATAGGAGTGGTTGATCAATGGGAGGCCCCATATATTATCTCAATAAGTGTGTCTCCTTAAGCAAATAATAACTTTCAAAAATCATTCTTGAAGGCTCTTAGAAGGAAATGACCTAGGTAAACTTTCAGCTAGCGAGGGACCTTTAAGGGATGACTTTGATGTCTTTTCCACTCTTGAATAGGGGAGAGAATATGAGGCTAGAATCGATTAGTTTCGATGTGAGGAAAATTATTGTGAACCCACTTATATGTTTGACCAAACCATTGACTTCTCCAATCATCGTTTTCCTCAATATATCACCTTTCAGAAGCGAAACCTCATCACCTTTAAAAACAATCAGTAGATGCAACCTCCAAATTCACTTTCAACCTATTTGTCGTATATGTTTGAATTGGATTTGTGCAATTCTCTATAATTGCATTTGTGTAATGTTGATTTGCATGTGACTCACACAAAGGTTGTGAGTGAAACTAACCTTATTGCCTCCTTTGGCCATGAAGAAGAGTGGTTTCAACTAAGCAATGAGTTTCCCTTTGGTGATGAAGTTTTGGAAAATAAGATTCTTGAAACTAGTCATGTTCTCCCTATTGTGCTTAATGAATATCCAAGTGAGTTTCAGGGTGAACCAAACAATGTGACACATATAGGCCAATAGAGGGTTATGGCATTTACATTGGTGAGCATTCCAGTTTTGTAGAACATGTGTGGAGTGATGCCATGATGGGGGAGAGTGATGTTTAGGAGGAATTTCTAGAACCTTGTGTGGGATCAATGATTGATTCCAAGATTTCCCTAGACTTGGATTTGTAGGTTACAAGTACAATAGAGGTAGAAAGGGACAAGACTGTTGTTGGAGAAAACACTTTCCTCTCAAAGAGGGAGTGTTAGCTTTTGGTTGCTCCGAAAGTGTTTTCCCCTAATGGAGCACTTCATGTGATGTGGAGGGATTGTGGTCCCCTATCCTCTTCACTTTATTTTTATTGATTTACATTTGGAGAACTTAGTGGGTGCATGCTATCCTGGGATTAGTGCTAGGGAGGTGCACTTCGTGATGTGGTAGTTTGATATCTTTTACAAGGGCACACTTATTGAGATAATATATGGGGCCTCTATCCCACCCATATCCAAATTGGAGGAGGCTCAATTTACCCATGTCCTCTCAATTTAATGGTGTCATTTTCATCACCATAACCAACATTATCGTTGTCATTATCATCATCATCATCATCATCATCATCATTACAGTCATCATCATCATCATCATAAATATCATCATCATCATCGCAGTCTTCGTCATCGTCGTCATCATCATCATCATCATCATCATCATCGCCATGGTCATCATCATCATCATCATCATCATCATCATCATCATCATCATCATCATCATCATTGTTGTTGTCATCATCATTTTCTTCGTCATCATCATCGACATTGTCATCGTCATCATCACCATCATCATCATTGCCATTGTAATCATTACCATTGCCATCATTGCCATTATCATCATCATCACCATTGTCATCATCATTGTCATCACGACCATCATCATCATCATCATCATCATCATCATCATCATCATCATCATCATCGCCATAAATCATCATCATCACCATCATCATTATCACCATAAATCATCATCATCACCATCGACATCATCATCAAACCATCATCATCATCATTATCATCGTCATTGTCTTCATGATCATCATCAACATTGTCATGGATCATTACTATGTAGTCGTTGTCATCATCATATATGTTAATAATATGGAATATATTATATATTATATATTATATATATATTATATATTACATAAATAATATATGTTAAACATATATTATATGTTACATATATTATTATATGTACATATATTATATGTAACATATAATATATGTTACACAATTCCCATCTCGCACATGCAAAAGTAAAACCCAATCCCCAACCAAACCCCTATTTTTTAAATAGAGGCTGACCAAAACCTTGCGTGAGGAGATGCACAATGATTTTTCATTGAGGGCACATAGGATCTGTGAGACCACAACCTGAGGAGGAGATCTACAACGTTTTTGCACATAGGGCATGGAGGATCCATGAGATCAATGCACGAGGAGGAGATCTACTTCAAGTTTGCACGTGAGAGGGAATGGAGGATTCGCTAGAGTGTTGCGGATGAAACCTAAGCGAGAATGGTGAGTTTAACCCCTTACTCATGACAAATATTCTAAATTCGTAAATTTATAAATTTGATGAAGGAATAATAGATTTGAAGGAAGGAAGATGATCGATTAAATCAAGATCGACGCTTGTTGGTTGGGTAAATAGAGTTAGAAGAGTAAAACAGAGGATTTAACTAGAAATTGCATCAATATTCCTGATCTAATTACTAACATAAAATAACGCCCAAAGCCTAGTGCCTCCAATATATTGAAAACACTTGATTAATTGATTTTGTCCTAATAAACAAGGAGTAAGGAGTTTCCTAGATTCAAAATGTATTTTCCTCTTATACATATTATCTATTTAGTGTGAACAATTAGAGATAGAATGTACTTAAATCATAGTGCTAGTTCTTTCTTACCTTACTCCACTATGTTCAACAAAGGGTTTCCAGGAGATCTATTTAATTCTATGAATTTGTGGTATCATGGCTTTTATCTATTCCCCTTTCTCTTTATTTAGAGCCACACCACCATCAACTAAGAGGGTGGGATGCCTTATCATCTTTTTTTTTTATATATAATAAACTCAAACAAACACTTCTTAGGTGGTTGTAGGTGACTGGTACTTGTCCTAGGCAGTGTAATAATAAGTGTATCTCATAGTCTATGGGTTCTCTTCCAATGATTGATTGAGGCACTGGATAGTTGATTCGTATATCCCTATTGAATGCGTCACCCCTACTTACCTTACTTTGCTACGTTCAAGACAAGTTTTATGGGGATCTGATGGGAATCTATGATGTCGTGACTTTTCTCTATTCCCCTTTCTCTTTAGTCAAATCCACATTCTCATTGGATAAGACGGGTGGGATGCCTTATCATCTTTCTTTTTTTAAGTAATAAATTCAAATAATCACTTCTAACTAATACTTGTCCCGAGCAATGTAATAATAATTGGGTATTAGTAATAAATTCAAATAATCACTTCTTATGTAGTCGGTAACTAATACTTGTCCCGAGCAATGTAATAATAATTGGTAAATACCCAAAGATGTAGTATGTCATTGTTTATGGGGGCTTACTACATTATGGATGAGTCCACCCATGGGTGTAAATTCCAATGGTTGTTAGAGGTAGTGGATAACCAAATATTATATCCCTATTAGATGTGGCGCCCCCACTTATTTTACTTTATTGTATTCAAAAAGGGGTTTGTGGGGATCTCTACCCATACTATCAAAACCATATAATATGAGCGCCTTTCGCCATGCATCTCATAAGTTAAAATAAAATAAACATATTCCATGCATCTAGGCAGCATATTAAAATACATGTATTAGATTGAACAAGCCTACATTGGAGAAGAAAGGAAGGAAAGTATTGATACCTCGTTAAAAACATTATAATGTAATAGAAAGATTCCTACTCAAGTATAGAAATCCAATACATATTTCGTTTAATTTATTAAATCAAACTTTATACAATGCAATTCAACATCATACTTAACAAAACACCATCTGAAAGATCTAATTTATTAAATCAAACTTTATACAATGCAATTCAACATCGTACTTAACAAAGCACCATCTGAAAAACTAAAGATAAAGTTAAAAAACAATAGTGAAGAACATATCATTGTATGATATAGCTCGAAGATGACCATTGAACACCATTGCTTTTTATATATTCAAAAATGTTGCAATTGAAATTAAAGGAGATAAAGAAGAAAGGAAGCCACCAAATGTGGAAATAGTTTGTATAAGTGGTGAAATGAGTGAAAATATGAAATTAAATTATTGAATTATTTTTCAATATCATCATATTTTCCCATAGATTTGCTTGTTGATTTGCATGGATTTATATCACAACTATCTAAACAATAGTTTTTTTTTCATGCATATTCTCACCCTCACCTTTTTGGGTTAAGTATATGAATGTGTGTGCTCCTATATACTTCCTAATATAAAATAGGTTCAAGACTTTTGCTTGACCACTATTAAAAATTGTTGGTTAAGGTACATGAGATAAGATTTGAAATGCTATTTTGGTGAGTTTCATTTTTCCATTAACAATTTCTCTATTTGTTGTAGCATGTGCTTTGATGCAATATTTTCATAACATTTTGAGGAAGTAACTCCTATTTCATTAAATTTGGATTAAAAAGGTATAATCTAGACTAAGAAACCGTGAATTTGAATTATGAAAGTGTCAATATCAACCTTTCTAAAGTGTGAAATTGGGTTCTAAGAGTGACAAGATTGAAGAGATGCAATAAAATAAAAACAGGAAACAATAGTGATTGTATTCTATAGTTGTATTTTATAATAAATATTTAATGTAGCATCACTAAAATAAAGTCTCATTTGTCAATACCACTCCCACTCTCAACATTATGCTTCATGTGTTCTTGTTATGCCTTTTGCAATGCCCTTTTCATTCATTTTTATTCTCTCATGCCCATCCTACCCTTGGTGACCATGCCCATATGATGGTATTAACATCAATGAACATAATTTTCTTCCAAACCAACAACCCATTTTTTTTTTTACTTAAATAGTTTTTATATAATTCTTTGTTAACCTTTGATCTTCCAAATGGCTTCCACCATTGAACCTTTACTTTGAAAGACTTGATAGTAACATCTAGATCTCGATAAACACTTCCATTTTCCATATTCAACCATATCGCACAATCTTGCTTTCATGATTGTACTATGAGCATTTGTTCCTCTATAACCTCATCATTTGGAGAGAATGGATATCTAGGCTTGTTGCATAGAGGTCCAACATAACAATCCTCAATTATGGGGACATTTTCCCTCAAGAACACTTCCATAACTTCATGTGAAGAATTTAAAGGAGCATTATTTTTATTTCCTGCACTATGGATGGACAAAAAATTATTGTTGAGGCTCAATGCTCTGAAAGAGAGTGCCCAAAGCTTTATATATGGTCTCCCAATAAATTATCTTTGGATGTTAATATTGTTCCCCTCTATTATCAATCCCTTTCTTCCATAATGAAATATATGTTTCTCATCCCTTTTTTATTTCATCCATATCATAAGGTTTCCTTATCGGAAACCCTATGTTAAACATAGCTAAGTAAGGTAAGAAGGGGAATTACGTTCGATAGGGATATAAGAATTGGCTACCCATTACCTCTATTTACCATTGGAATTTCCATCCATGGGTTGAATCATTCCTATAGTAGCAAGGCCCCATAGATGATGGGATACTACATCTTTAGTTATTTACTCGTTATTATTAAGGATCCATAAATGGTAGGCCCATATTAGGGACCTAACCTCCCGTTGAGATTAATTCCCACTTCCGAGTTTTCCCTCCCCTTTCTATTTTCCCAACTTATTTTTTTTTCCATTTTTCCCCTCTTCTATACTTACCCTCATTTCCCTTTCCTTTTCTCCCTTCTCTTTTCCCTTTCTAGTTACTATACTTAGTCATTTCTCAAAAACATTGGGTTCGCAGGTTGGTGGACTCACGAATCTTCACCTCCATCCATATTCCCATATCATGAGTATGACCGACCACCATGTTATTATGTACTTAACCTTTTTTTGTAACCGCGAGTTCGCCGGTTCAAGATTTCATATTCCAAGCTCTGTGATATTCATTTTGCACCCAAAGACTCGTGATCTACATTATGATCGTCAGACTTGTTGCGGGTACCGAGCTCCTAAGTATTTAATTTCTCTTATATCGAAGTCCGACCGACCATTGTGCAACACTTAGCTTATTTTCTATCATTCGCAACTGCAAGTTCACGGGTTCCTGGGTTCACAAAAATTCCCAAATTCAAATTGCTCTTGTCTGCCCCCTCTATCTTCGTGATTTTCCCAATACACATTTAAGTATGGTTTAATGCTAATAATTGATCATGCAGGTTCCATAAAGATCGTCATTAATAAGTGAAGGGATCGAGAATATTTTCCATTAAATTGCATTGAAGCACGGTTCACCAAGGGTTATATTATTGTTATCTCTCCGAGATGATTCATTACGAATTATTATCCAGTTTAAAGAACACTCTCGTAAACTTATGGAAACAACAACTCGAAAACAGTTTTGTGGTGATAATTTGAACATTTGTGGGCGTGAAGATCAGAAGTTCCAGTGGTCGAGAGTGTATTCTTTCTATTCATCTCCTCCTGCTCAAAAAGAAGTGATATGGACATCCAGTATTGCTCGCGTAGGGTGTGTCCCTGAAGTATTCGATTGCAAAGAGTTGGTTGCATGGTGCGTTGAGAAATACGTACCGATTCAGTGGATTATTCAACTTCAAGACCATTCCCCTATCTCTCTTTCACCACAAGTGTTTCGTAATATGTTGAAGCTCCCTGAGCCAACACTTACCTTCAAAGGAGAATTGCAAGGATTTCCTGAAAATACATGACAATGGATTAGACCTCTTGCCTGCGTTCTTGGAGAATCCTGCAGCTGTCCCAGAAGACATTAACAGGATTAAGGTCGACTCATTCAAAAACCCCTTTCGAGAAATCACTTGGTTTTTTACCAGGCTGACAGAACAAGAAAGTACTGCTACTATTTCCCGCATGATTCTTTATATTTTGTATTTTACAGTTAAATAACAAGCTATTTTCGATTGGGGAAAACTAATTTCCATTGAAATATCCTCCCAATTGTCACAGTACAAAAGAGACAATAAGTTCTTCATGGCTTCTTATTTAGTGTTTGCAATAGCATATTGCTGTCAATTTCCAAAATTGTCTATCTGTAAGAGGGTGAACTGTGAACTTGATCCAATTACCTTCTGGTATCAAGCATTGTGGAGACACAAGGATTCTTTGCATTTTTATGAAGTGTACAATGATTTTGTGTCAGTTTTCAAAGGACTATTGTTTGGTAAAGATACCCCCGGGATATTCGACCAGGCAAATAAATTCTTGGATAAAAAGGGGACTTTAGAGCAGATGGAATATCACAATGTTATCAGGATTTTCGGTTCCAAGGAAAATCCCTCTTTTCTTCCATACCATGTATCTGATAAAATGTTTATTACAAAAGTGGAAAGGAAGTATAATTTATGGCTGCACTTTTTCCATGAGAAACAAAAAAATCAATTCATACCCTTGCCTTGGAAAATTGGAGACTTTGTATTCAGAAATATAAACAAAATTGATGAGTTTGCTAACCACTTCCACAATGTGAATCTGAAATATGCTGAAATGATAAAGGGGTTTGACCCTAACAAAATTTTCGTAGAACATAAGTTGGAGGTCGGATTCAACAATTCATTTATTCATACTATTCTAAGTGAAGATGAAGATAACAACTTGGACGCTCCTTCTCACAATGCTGGTGACTTGGAGACAATACTTAGTACTAATGAGTTTTACAACCATAAAGGAAAGGGTCCCAGTGAGAAGAGCGCATAGTCTCTAGCTATTACTCCTAAAACTACAACATCTCGGAGCAATGCTCCAATGGCCCACCCAACTAAAAAAGTTACCAACAATAGTTCAGGCGACGGAGGAGAAAAGAATCCCCCTCCGGGAAAATTTGAGAGCTTGCACAAGCTTCCTCTGAGAAAAAAGAAGAAAAATGTTGTGCAAGAGGAAGAAGACCACCACATAGAGAGTAACATCAACAACTTCTCCCTTGAAGACATGGAGCTCGAGGCGGATATCGAGAAAATGTTTCCCACAATGGATCAACCAGGGAACATGGCCCACCAAAATTCATCATTAGAGATCATTGAGAATGAGACCTTCAATGAAGAAGAGTCATTTGCTTTCCAGAGCGTTGTCTTTGACAGGGAATCCAAGAAATTGATTATTGAAAAAGGTGATATGAAGAATAAGAAAAGAAAATCTTGTTTAGAGGTTGACCTAAGAGATATGCGGCCTTTCCAGATTCATAAAATTCACAAAGCCACCAGAGATGCTCTGGATGACTCCATTGGTGGTATAAAAGAATAAAACATGAAGTTGAAAGAAAGGATCAAAGCACTGGAAGACACTTTAATGCCTCTTCCACTTCTTTCCAGTCCTTTATCAATAGTCAGACCCACCACACCCACTGTTAAATTAAAAGGATCTTCAAACCTACTTACATCATCCAAGAGCTATGGGGAAATAAATATTAAGAAAAGAATGGCATTGATCAGAGAGGCATGAGAAGTTTCCAAAAACATTGTTTCTTTTAGCTCGAGGGCTCATGCCTTCCATAAGTATTTGCAAGCTGACCTAAAAAATGAAGAAGGTTTTTACCTTAATGTTGTACTACCTTTTGGAAATAATTTTTTAACATGATAGAATTAAGGAGAAGAGAGGAGGATCTGCCCTCCCCAAGTCGGATAAACAGTTGAACACGTGTTGGAAAGAAAAGATTAAAAATTTGAATAGTATTGTTCAAGCATGCAACCAAGATATATCAAAGAGGGAAGAATAATTCAAGAGGCTCACAGAGATAGACTTAGCTGGAAGTACTAATGAAGTACAAGACCCCAAATTAATCCTCAACTCATTGTTCCTAACAAAGAAACAAATTGACAAAGAAGTTGAGATTTTTAAAGGGTTATCAGTTGAAAAGTTTTATGGTGCACTTGAATATAATGAAGACGACATAGACAATTGGCTAGTGGACTATTTCGCGAAAAATTAGGACATTGAGGAAGAATTACATGGTATTTCCCTTGATTTGAGAGACTTGGAGGGAGAGCTATTCAATATCAAAATCTGGCATGAGATAAACATGGCACCAATGAAAAGTTATATTGAAGAAAGGTTTAATAAAGAAATCGACAAATTGACCAACGAGGGGCAAGAAACAGTTGAGACGGTTCTTGTAACCATTAATGAAGACAATAAAAGGACACCAACAAGAAAGTGAAGATATGAGAGACCATCATAGTAAGTTTATGATGATCACATCTTTCTTTCTTTATCAGTTCCTTCATTCAACTACTTTGCTTCTTTGACTAGAAAGGTTTAAGGGAAGTCTAATAAAATCTCTTTTCTTTTTTCTAGGTCTTATTGTTCTTTTACCACCCATCATCTTCCTTCTACAAGCTTAATTCTTGTGTATATTTGATTTATGGTCCGCGGGAGCCCCAATCCCAGTCTTTAAGACAAACACATTTTAAATTTCAAAGAATATGTAACAGGCTATATATTTTTTAGAAATTTCAAGAGAGCTATTTCGGGATCATTTTTTACTGTGCTTTGTAACTTTGAGTTTTGAGTATAAAGTATTCAAGATTGATCTATCATTATCTTTATTTGAGCTGCCCATATTTCCACTATGTTAAAGTTCTCTTATGCATGCGGATCATCTTCTTTTTATTTTTATGTGATCATAAATATTTAGTTTAAACTATGATGGATGTGAGGAAATTTGGCTTATTTTTTTTAAATGTGTGAAAGTGCAGTGTTCCTGGTCCTTTCTCAGGAACTTTCTCAAAAATAGAAAACATTTTTTTTTCCTTTTTATTGCTATCTTTATATTTATTTGATTACCATGATAGACTTCTGAAAAGTCCCTTATTCTGAAGACATAAAGTCACAAGAAAATATTAAAGTAAAGAGGAGTATTGATCCTTGGTAAATGTCTAACAAATGAAGAGCAAAGTAGTAACTTAAGTTCTTTACTCCTAGGGTTTGTCAAGCAAGCAATTTCATAATATTTAACATGAATAAGCAAACATACCATAACATTCACAATAAAATGAAGAATTGCATATTTACTTAATTCACCAAGAATAATCAAGCAATAAAACCCTAGATTGCTAAGTAAATTCACCAAGAAATGATCCAAGTTGCAAATTTTAGCCTCCAAGACAAGTGTGCCTCCCAATTTCAGCCAATAACTCCCAAAAAGGGCACAAATTTCAGACCACACTACTTRGGTGATGAGTGATGATGAAAAAATGAGAGAACTTTMTCTCTATTTATACAATATCAATGACCTTTAATTAATTTTAGGTCATAAAAAGGTCGACCTGGYCAAATTACATTAAAAAACTAGTTTTTACATAAATGAAAGGAACTAACCCCTAAAATCATCTCCAAGGGTGACGTCATGCCCTTCTAGGGTGACATTGAGCCGCTAGGGTGAAACGTTGGGCTCCAAAAGTAGGATGTTTGACCTCCAAAGGCCTTAGACGATGCCCACACGTGCCAATCATCTCACAACTGACCTCAAGGTGCAAACCCTGACTCTAGATGATGTCTAGGGTCACAAAGGTGACGTCATGGGCTCCCAAAGGTCAACGTCCAGGTGGAAAGGAAATATCCCCCTGGGTCTAGGTCTTCCGGGGTGTCTCCAATGCAACTCCCTTCTTTCTTCCTGGTGCAAGTCTCTGATGTCTCTCTACTCCGCATTGGGGTCACAACATCCATCTGTGGGATTTCAACCCCATGGAGGTCTGAGCTAATCATTCCCCCATATGTACTTGTCCACCGGGAAAATTCCTGTAGCAACAATAAGTACGCCCTCCAGAGGTTCATAAGTCACATGGATCATATCAATGCCAATCAAATTTAATAATCAAATTACCCAAACAGGTGCATAAAAACCCCCTTTACCCAGACCAATTCTCAAAGATGTTATGCAGTTTAACAATTCAGGTTTGGACAAGGTCTCAGGGTGTCCTGTTGGGCTAATCCTCCTTAAGTTTGGGGTGTTTCCCAGGTGAGAGCCAATCTAGGTCATGTAAGTGTGTGTGAGGTGGTATGGGGGGAATGTTTTGGGCATGGGGTGTAGTGATAATAGGGAAATGTAGATCTTTCCTATGGGTGCATTTGTAGAGGGTGAGATGCACCTTGTCATAGATGCATTCTTTCCTAGCCCATTCAATTCCTTTTATTCTTAGTTTTATTGATTTTTATCTTTTTCTTTTATGCTTCAAGGGAAGAGATGAGGGACACTATCCTGACTTGGTGACCATAGGTGACAACACTACCCACAAGCATTTAACAGAGATGGGAAGGTTGGCTTGTGATGAGACCCCCTTTCTCTTAGCCATGCCACCAAGAGCCACTACCCTGGTTTGGTGACCAGATAGATGGTAGTGTCATACCATTACATGTCCATGGTCATAATAGGTCGACTCATGATGAGACTTACCATCCACCAACTAATACCTTGAGTGTTTATTTATCTTATGGGTTCCCTTTTCTTACGGAGAAGATTTTTACTACTTTCTCGGGAATCCTTGGGTGAAGCATCTCAAAGGTTTCATTTTGGATTTTAACTCTTACCAACTACTTTTACCCTCTGGGCCTTTATCCCCTTCTTCCCACAAGGCAAGGTACATCCCTTACTAGTGTGGAAAATCCCAATACCTGAACAAAGGTAGGGGGAAAATGAGAGGAATAAGGATGGAAAGTGGTAAGTATGGAGGGAATGGACGATGAAATTTCATAGACCCACCCAGTGGAAACCCATCCTAAAGGGAGACTAACTTACTAGGGCATCATGTCACCCTCCCAGGTATGAAAAGTTAAAGATAATAGTTTCCAACCAAATGTTATGAAATGAAGGAGGATTCAATGCAACATATTCAAGTGCTTTAATAATCAGAGTGACACATACCGTGATACCTAGAATCATTACCTCATGGAGAAATACTTATTGCAACTTCAAGACCATGATGGTGGGATGGATACTTTTGTTGCTGATAATTGTGTTGCACTGAAGAAAAGAGGGGCCCTCTGGGGCCATGCTCAAGTCATTCGACTCTCGACACTCCATGTCTAGGACCTATAGGCCTCAAGGGATGATCTCCTTAGTTATCCCTAGGATAGGGGATAATAAGGACATGGTTGTTCTTATAGGGGGATGGCATGTTAGGGACCTAACCTCCCTAACCCCTCATGTGGGTAGAATAATATAATTCCATGTAATAAAGGCCAATATTAATAAGGCCTATAAATAAGGAAGAATAAGTCAAATGTAAAAATACCTAATAGAAGCTTCCACTTCTAGAAGGATCTTCCTTTAGATTGTTCTTTTGGATAGATAGATTTAATATAAATAGGAGTAGAGGGTATGAGAAATATTGTCTTGGAGATTATTGTAATGGAACTCTGATCTGTTGGAGGTTGCCCCCTTGAAGAGGAAAGTGAACATTGCTATCATTAATCAAGGTTCTCTTTCTGGTGTTATTATGGTATTATTATGGTCTTGTTCTGGTTATATCATTGTTTCTCTGCCATTTATATGCTAAAATATTTATGTTCTGTATAATATTTTCTATCTGAAATACTACAACCCATGTCAGCTCATTTGTTTTACCAAAACAAATCTTCATTGTAAAATAAGAAATGTGAAAATATCTGCAATTACTCTCGACCTGAAATCAAGCTTCTCCAATGTGAATTCATTACCATCAAGAAATGGCTTTGTGCAAATCTAGTTTCACTTCTCGGTTTAATTGGTTGTGGTGCCAAGGCCAATGCCCAACAATATTGTAGGAAAACTATATTCTACATCAAATGTTCAAACCCAACAATTGATAATCACCCATTTGGCCATTCATAACATTCAGTCAAAGAAATAAAAAAGATGTCTCGTGCTTTGTTCTTACCGTTTCCATTTCCATTTCAATCATATCGTCACTAAATACATTTTCTCATTTGATGGAGTGTAGGTACAATCGAACATGTACCTATCAGACCTATCATCCTCAAGTGAGGGAATTTCTGGAGGGAGGGGGGAAAGTGTTATGACGTCCAACACATCTAAAAGGGCGAGGTCAACTAGAGGTGAAAAGGTGATGCAAGAGCATCACTCCACCTCAGCACGTGCCAACTGATTAGAATGATTGGTTCCCATTCAGGGAAGGGAGAGGCGTTGCCTCTTATTTTGCCTTCGAAATCTAAATCGTGATTAAGGAAATTAATGTTGTCAGGCTGGTAGAGCCAAGTTTCGCCTTTCAAACAAGCTTTAGATGAGGTCACCATTAAGTGGTTGATGTTAGGAGGGAGATGCATCCGATTCAGATCAGATTTTCGTCATTGCAATCTGTCTCATTAGTCAGGCGTTTTGAATGGTGATTAGACACCACTAGTTTAGCTTGGAGGAAATCTCATCGATCCCCTCTTGTATAAATCTTTGTATTGTCATCCAATAGATATAGGAGTTAGTAGAGAGATAGAGATCAGAAGGAGGAGAGTTGAGAGAAGACTGATTCGTAGTTCAGACTCACATATTGTAATGGACATTCCACCATTAATAGAAAGTAATAGATTTTCCTGGTTGTCAATTCCTGTATAATGGATGTTTAGTTGTGAATGTCATTCGTATGCGTTTGTGTTGTAGATGTATGTTAGAAATCATCTGCATAGATATAATTATAATCTTCTATCTGTGAGTGTGTTGAATTAGTTATGGTTCTCTAGGCTAAGTGAAAGGAGTGCACGACAAAGATTTGAGGCTCTGTGAGCCAACACAAGGAGTGCATGTCTGAACTCATTCGAGTTAGAAGAGAAGCTGCCAAGAGGACACACCAGGATAATTCACAGACTCGAAGGGGAATTTCAAGGTTGTTGAATACCTTGGAAAGAAAGGTTGTGTGGGAGAAATTGCAACGTAGAGTTACTGAACACTCTGTAAGACTCTGCCAGGAGGGCATTGAGATAGTGCGAGTGTGCACATGAGTAACACATTCTAGATTTTTGGAGACATTGAGAGAACCCCAGGGTTTTTGAACACTCTAAGGACGGAAGGCTTTGCAACTGTGCATCATCTGAGGAAAGGATATGCCTTAATACTTCTGGAAGGGCTCAGGGGGAAGCTGTCAGAAGGCTAAAGCAAGCGCAAGGAGTGCACCAAGGATAAAGTAAGTTCATCTTACAAGCTCAAGAGGAAGGGAGTTAAGTTTCGAGGAGGGCACTAGAAAGTCTGCAGAAGGACACATGCGAACCGAGAACCTTGAAGGTTTCAAGATGAGAAAAATATCAGAAGAACTAGCGCAAAACTCTGCAAGGAGAGTAGAATAAGGCCGAGAAATGTCTAAGTCTTGGGTTGAAAAAAGTGCTAAGTGTCAACAAGGAGGAAGGAATTGTCGAAGTCCCGCGGGAAGGAAAAATCATCCATCGTCGGGAGGATACAGGTGGTGAAAGATCAGGAGATCCGAGAGTTGGAGCTCTGGGAGGTTTGCTGAGAGAAAGCAGAAATATTCGCGAAGTCGCGAAGAGTGGTTTGAATACAGACTGTTGGATCTGGACGAGACACATGGAAGTGATCCATACATTTCAGAGGAGTAGTACTCCGGGAGATATCCGAGGGGGACAGCCAGAGACTCTCGAAGGTCAGAGTCTGAATAGATTGCAATCGTTGATTTGAAGGAGGGACGAGGACCGTTGATCCTTGCGCCATTTGAGTTCATCGATTCAGGGTTCAGGAATGCAGGAGGTGGTTGTTGTGGAACACACTGAAGCCCGAATCTTGAAGTAATTTTGTGGCTTAGCCCCAGGACATAGGTCAAGGTCATACGGTAGAAAGGGCCTGGCATGGAAAGCTAGTGCCTCCACCAATTTTCTTCAAAGGGCCAAGAAGAGAGTCGCGGAGCCAGTGGGACCCGCACTTTGGAGAAATAATCACCTGTGATAAAGTATATTGGGTTCCTGTAGGGAGATGAAGAGTCAATTCAACTCAGGTGTTCGAACGATCCTAGACCGGGAGGTCGTGCAGCCCCAGAGGGGGAGGGTCTACGCCAGAGTGGTATCAGAGCTTGAATTCACCTGTAGACAGTAGGTGAAGGGAGACAGAGTGCAATGCTCTGTAGGAACTGTTGCAAGGTGCTCAAAAGATGGTAAACAACCAGGTAGGGTGCAAGAGAAGAAAGATTTCTATTGGAGATCATAAGCGTGGTCGAGGAGAAGAATTCCCATAGAGAAGCAAAGCGAAGATGGACAAGAAGCTCAGTGAAATCCGAGCAGAGATGGAGAAGCTAGCATTTAAAATGCAATAGGAGGAAAAGGTACACTGGACGTATGAGTGGCCTTTGAAAAGGATGGCTAAGTGGCCTGTTCGAAATTTTTTAGCCAGGAGGCAGCAACAAGTGTTAGAAAGGTGGTTGAGATATATCAAAAACCTCAGTGGCGAGGGAAAGAGATCTAGAAGAGGTATCGTAGGTTTCTACGTGGACAATGAGAAGGGATCAGTTGATATCGTAAACGGCCATGAGGGCAAAGGAGGCATCCCAAATTTCCAAGTGCGCAAGGGAGGAGAGATGAGTTCAGTTGAGATTTCACGTCAGTAAGGGGTGTTGAAAGATGGAGAGGAGGTGGAAGAAAGACCTCATCCATATGAGGATGCATGCGGAACTGCGAGATGCGTGAATGAAGATGATGAGAAGTTGAAAGCTTCTGTCATAAAGGAGAAGGATCAGAGGAGCGTTCTAGTCATTGGGGGAGTCGAGATATTCCTGCCAAGCAGTCGAGGATAGGCTAGCATAAGTGTTGCATATGCAACATAAGGACATCGAGCTTAGACTATCATGGAGGAGAAGGAGCATGTACTGAATTATGCCCCAACAGAAGAGGAGCACCCAGTTGAGTCACCCACTTAGTGGGAGATGGAGTTGAAAATGTTGGAGGATTGGTTGAGCAGTCCGGAACCAGAAGATGGATGCCATGAGATAGCCATGCCAGGAGAGATATGCCAGCATGAGTTGCAATTGGAGTAAGTTGGAATGGGACCAACCGAAGAACTGACGGGAGTTAGTCTGTCAGAAGAGGTAGCTGAATAATAGTTCAGTAACGAGACTGCGTAATTTGAGTCTACAATAGAGTGGCCAATCAATGTGGGAGGTCATGATGATCTACCCATAGAAAAACATGAAGAGTTGCAGTCGAACAGACTGCACAAGGAGAACCAGCCGATGAAGTAGCTAGAAGAAATGATACAGGAGATAAGGGAGTTGATGTTGAGGTCGGCAAAGGAAACGATCAACAAAGAGAAGATGGAAAGAGGACAACCTGCACGAGAAATAGGGAAGATGCAGAAGCAACATCAGCAGCGAAGCAGAGGAGCAGAAGGACAACTCCAGGAGAAAGTTTGGGATCCAGGAGGATTTCGACAGAGCTGGGAAGCTCATGAGCAGGAGCTCATGAATTTGCGTAGTTGTGGAGTATGATGCAGGAGCATCGCTCCACCTCAGCGCACACTAGCTGATTAGCACGATTGGTGCGCATTCAAGGAAGGGAGAGGCGTCGCCTCTCATTTTTCCTTTGAAATCTAAATCGTGATTAAGGCAATTAATGTTGTCAGGATGGTAAAGCCAAGTTGTGCCTTTTGCACAAGTTGTAGATGAGGTCGCCATTAAGTGGCTGATGATAGGAGGGATCTACATCTGATTCAGATAAGATTTCCATCATTGTAATCTGCCTCTTTAGTCAGGCATTTTGAATGGTGATTAGACACCACTAGCTTAGCTTGGAGGAAAGCTCATCGAGCCCCTCTTGTATAAATCTTTGTATTGTCATCCAATAGATATAGGAGTTAGTAGAGAGATAGAGATCGAAAGGAGGAGAGTTGAGAGCCGAGACTCAGTCGTAGTCTGGACTCACATATTGTAATGGACATTCCACCATTAATAGAAAGTAACATATTTTCCTGGTTGTTAATTCTTGTATAATGGATGTTTAGTTGTGAATGTCATTCATATGCATTTGTGTTGTAGATGTATGTTAGAAATCGTCTGCAAGGATATAATTATAATCTTTTATCTGTGACTGTGTTGAATTAGTTCTGGTTCTCTAGGCTAAGTGCAAGGAGTGCGCGACAAAGAGTTGAGACTCTGTGAGCCAACGCAAGGAGTGCCTGTTTGAACTCATTCGAGTCATAAGTTATGATATGACCAAATCTTTCTTATATTGTGATGGATGTGAGGAATGTGTTAATCCTATATGATGTTTTCTTTACTTCTGTATAATATTACAAAGATATCATATTTCTATTTTTTTTAATAAGTTCTTAGTCCTTTTTACAAGAACCTTTCTATTGTGAATATATTTTTTTATCTTTAAACTGTGTTTTCATTATTTATTCTAACAATAATAGAGAAGCACCACCTCTTTAAAAACATAGGGGGATTTATCCTTGTGAGGTTGTTGTTGAGATCTTGAACAATTTGAACATCAACAAGACTCAATGTGGGTGTCAAAGTGTATATCATTGAGTAATTAATATATTATCCTCAAGTTATTCATTCCATTACAGTATTTGGGACAAATTTGAATTGTGTACAATACAATTAATTTTGCATGCAATTCTAATGTTCTTTCATTCATTTCATGTATTTTACTCTACTTTACATTTTATGGTAGTGCCACACATTAAAGTAAAGGAAGGTTAGTGGTAGGTTTTAACTTCACTAGATGCCCCATGTAATTTGCTCAAATGATTCTTCTCAATGTACCATTTAGAAGAATCCTTACTATTATAGGTCATATGTTTCTCCATTATTATTGAAACAAATTAGTGTAGAGTATGGAGACTTGAAGCATCTTCGATATGATAAAGCTTTCAAAATCTATTGCAAATAAGTCTAAGCAACTCATGACGAATCCAAATTTATAGTGTATTTTACAGGGCTTGGAGTTAGTTTTATTCTACACTCCCTTTTATCCTACATTGCTCCAAATTTCAAAGGCTCTAACTCATTTGAATTTGGGAACAATCAAGGTTGGACTTGTGAGGGAAATCAAAGGTGTGACGACTTTAAAACATAAATTGTGTCTAGGTTATTTTACACAACTCAATGTTTGTTAGCATTCAAATGATCTTTTAAATGTAAATTTGTGGATGCCTTCAAAGTTTGTCATAAGAACCTTCAATTTGTAGTATGGATGAAGATTATTCGAATTGTTGCTCAAAGTTCTTATTAAATTCGATCTTTGGACTTAGGGCTACTTCTTCACACAATATTTAATATTAAAGATGTTCTTGAGATAGTTCAAATATAGTCATCAATATTATATTAATTGGACATTTACTATATTTCCTCATTCCAATATTCACCAACATTATCCTTGTAATATGTGTAGAGTTTGATGGACCACTCTACAATTATATTGTTTTAACACACATGTTTATAAGTTGTTCTTGAAAATTATTAACAATAAGTTAAAGAACAACCAACGAAATTATAATTGCATTGGTTACCACATGTTCCTACCATGTGCATGTTCTTCACATAGTGAAGTTTCATTTCCATGAGTTTCTACATTGCTAGGTTTCAATGATAAATGAGAAATAATTAAAACAAGTTAGTTGGTGATGGTCCTTATGTATAACTTTATTTAATTATTTTTAACCCCTTCTAGTGTTTGCATTCATTCATGGAAATAGATTGCATGAGTGCAATCTTTTAATAGAATTGCAAAGGCATATAATCTTTTTTAAATTATCATTTTTTTTTCTATCTCTCTTTATTTAAGAGAAAAAGGTCAATTAATGGTTGTAAGAACTATTATTAACAACATTTGTTGGAAGTGTTTTTACCTTATTTTAATTGTTGCATTTCTTATTTCAGCCCATCCATAAGTGATTGGGTTTTGCAATGCAAACTACTTACTTCTAAAATTTGTTATTTCCATTTTTTTAATTTTCAAATGAAATAAACAACATTATTATTGGTTTATAGTAACTAAGTATATGAAAATTAAAAAAAATCAATTTTGGAAATCTATAACAAGTGTTTTTATTAAAAATAATAATTTAATAAACTCATTGCCCCAAATACTTTAAGTATGAAAGAGATGTTCATGTAACATAACACATTAAAATAAAAATTATGTTACATCCATATTATATATATATTTTTAAAATAAATTATTTTAATATATATTAATATATTATGATATATTTTAATATATTAAAAAATATATTGGTTTAAATTTTCAATTTTCTTTTGCTTCAATTAATAGATAATTAAAACAATGTAGTGTTTAGTGAGGTCTTAATCTATTATAAAATATATTAATATATTAATTTTTTTTTATATTAATATTTTTTAATNTAAATTTTTATTTTTTTTTGCTTCAATTAATAGATAATTAAAACAATGTAGTGTTTAGTGAGGTCTTAATCTATTATAAAATATATTAATATATTAATATTTTTTAATATTATAATGTTAATGTTTTAAATTAATATAGATCCATCTTAATTTGGGATATATCAAGAGTCTACATGAATCAAATCTCTCGAGGTGAAAACCTTTTTTTGAGTGCAAAATTTGAGGAACGATTAAAGGTTTACACCTATAGATATTTGATATGGTTAATAGAGATGGATCTATACTACTAATAATATCTACCATTCAATCATATTTATCTCCAGAACTTAATACTACTATGACACTTGTTTTGTGTCCAATGATCATATTTGTTTATTCATTAACACTTTTCAAATTAAAATATTTTCTAAAACCTTCAAACTTTAAAATGATTTACTCTTAATAAAATAATAAAATCTATTTTTGTGACTTTGCCTCTTATTTCTGCATAAGCCTTATCAGTTCTGATGCACACAAATAGAAGAGAAAATGAGATATGAGTGATATTTTATGCATTCATGTCTTATATAACGTTTTGTTTTTATTACTCCTAGCAGTTAGAATGTCGGTCTCCACTAACAATAAATATTAAAATTAGATCATTATAAACTTTATAAAACAATATAGTAGCACAAATTGGGTAACCTAATTGATTTTATTTTCAGGTTACTAATCTCACAAACTACACACAATGACAAGAAAGCCAAAGCCTGAACATAACTGTGTGTTATCTTCTTTATGAAATAGTTGAATTAGAAAATCCTTTTTTGGTTGAAACTAAATACGTGATATGACAGATTTGGAAAACATCTATTCATCATATCACAATGAAAGAAAATAGTGAACAGAATGAAAGCGATGAAATCACTTTAAGCTGTAACGAATTATTAATCAAGACTTAGAACAAGGGAAGCAGGAAGACCCCTGTTAATTCTTGGAGAAACCTTGACAAGTTTAGTTGAAAATGAACTAGATTAAGAGGGATCGTCCCATAGTGTTCGTATGGATCCTGTACCAAGAGTAAGTGACTCTCATTATAACACTTATTGGCATATCCCATGATTGGGATTTCAATCCATATTAAAACTCTACTGATTGTAATTGGGTTGGGTGTATGTTGTAATTTGTGAATAATCCCACATGTATAACAATATGGAAAAAATTGATTTATAGGACATCACCAGTATCAAAAGCTTTCCCAATCTGGAAACTAATTAGCTTTGGAGTGCAAGTCCTCACGTCCTAATATTGCTAATTTTTGTGTCATTCCTTGTGGCCTCCTTATTGATTTGTAGTTGTTATCTATGCTGTATCTATACAAGTCTTGCGTAATTGGCTTGTTGTTGTTATCTAACCTGTGTCCATAATAATACAAATAAAAATACAAGTCTTGCTTACAAGACACATGCTTTAGACAAAGTGATTCAGTACTTCATAATAATACAAGTATTGCTTACAAGACACATATGCTTTAAACAAGGTGAGTCAGTACTTCTTTCTAATTCAGCTTGAGTAGCAAAGGTTATCCCATGCAGAGGTATTTCCTCAAGGTTGCCGGTGTAGCCAACCCCTCCAGCGCAGCCTACTCCATGCTCAGTTTTTACAATTCAACCCACAGGTATTCAAGGAGAATGCCCATAAGTTTTCAGTATGTTTCTTATCCAGTAACAGGAGACAACTCACCCTTAGACCACAGTTGTAGAAATGATCAATGGGAGATTCTGTTCTTCACAATTTGCATTTAGACGAAGAAGACAATGCTATTCCTAAATTTCTATTTCTTAAACATGGTGAATATTCTATCCAATGGATGAAATTCGCTAGAAATCGAGGTTGGTGTTTACATCTATAATTTTCTGATTATAATGCAGAATGAAACTTTTTGTTCAAGGCAGAATCTGTTTTAGCAGGTTTTTCCAGTGAGCAGCTCTTTTTCTCAAGTGATTAAAGGATATTGGGTAGAAACTAGAAACTATAATTATTTATTTCCAAAATGGAATTGAAGACTTCGTTGATTGAGGTTTGGTTGACCAGGGGGGTTTAAATATTGTTTTGTATCCATATTCATTCGGCCTTTCATAGAATCAATATTAATAACTATCGTAGAACTAGTTATGAGAGTTGTTAAGGAGCTTATAATCAAAAGTGTTAATATTGTTGGGTAGCGGAAGCAAAACATAGCATCAAACCAGAGCAAAAACAAGTAAGATTAAACACGCATTAAACCAAGTACAACAATCTCACAATTTGACATAGTGATTTATGTGGATGTCCATTGAGGAAAAAAACCATGGGCAATGATAGTCGGTATTCTTATTATTCAAGGGAGAATTACAATAGCCAATCTTAGGCATACAATTCTCCTCTCACACACTTCCTCTCACACACTCTGCTCACTACATAGCTTGCTCTCACACTCTTCACACATTTCCCTCTTACCTCTATGGGTATGCTCGTATATATAGCATCTCTCAAACAGTTAGACTAACTGATTATAATTAGATTCACCAGTTACACAATCTGTTCACAAAAGAGTGCATGCATGCGCATTCTTAACATAGTTGCATGCATGTGCATGTGACCACATGGGAAATTTGTTGGCATGTTTCCAACAATCTCCACCTTGACAACAATTTACCTGATATATCACGCCCTTAATTAATTCATCACCTTTTCTGCAAGCCAAAAGAAGCCAAACACCATCATAGCTCCGCAACTTCTCTGACAATACCGTTACGTGAACATGCCTGCACGATTCACTCCAACATGGACCATTCTGTCTCCATCAGTAACATGTCTAATAGACCGATGCACTTCTCCAAATCTCATGAATCATAACCACAGACCAAATCACTGCAACCACTGTAGGTGATACTTGTGCTTCTGTGTTTGAAGCACCCATTTCCATGCTCTTCACCTGGTTTTGCCATGTGTTTACTGACAACACCAACTGCATGTGAAATGTTGACCATTTCTTCATCGCAATCATCAAACTTCCTACTAGCATATAATACTCGAGACATATAACCATTTTATTCTTCATCAATTAGGACATAAACGTGAAGAGAACTTACAATAGAAAGCCAAAGGGATTTTACCGGTTTTACATTATTCATACCAAATTTCTCACCAAGTACTTTGTTGGAGTTACTTCACACACACCTAGGATTTATTTTTCCTAAGGTTTTTCCTTGTTTATTAATCACAATTAGTCATTATCCAGTCTCCTATATTTTAGGGGAGAATATTCCACCTGAAGAATATTCTTTTTCAGATGACACTTTAGTTTGACTAGTTGAGTTGAGTTTAGATGTTGCATTGCTTTTGTCACAATGCAACATTGAGATCATCACCAGCTAATGCTCACTTGCCTTGGGATCATCACCAGACTGGCGCATTACCCTTGATTCCTTGAGTTAACTCCTCACTACTATTTGTTTAGTTAGTTAACTGAAGACTAGTTGACTAGTTAACTCAACTAGGTGGCAGTTCACTCCCATAACTGCCTGAGAGACTAGACTAGGTGACAATTCACTCCTGTAACTACTGGTGTGTATCCAGATCACTCTAGACCACCACTATGGTGCATTGGTTCTCCTCCAGTGCACACTCATTGAGCTATACAGAGTATATCATGTGTAAATTATTCATTATTCATAACGGTTAATGAGAATTCTTGCATTCTTTCTCTCATTCTTCTTCTTTCTCCAATTCTCTCTGCAAATGTGTGTATTATTGTTTAGATATATCTATTATGTGCAGGTTCAACACATTTACATGGTATCAGAGCCGACGGACTGCTAAGCAAAAGCTATACCAAAATATTTTGCAGGTACAAAAGATTGAAGATAGCAGAAAGATGGATTTACAAAAAGAAATCATTCTTACACCTTACAACTATTTTGCATGGAAGGAGAAAATAGCCATACATCTTTGAACCAGAGGGTTGTACAGGTTAACCTTGAATACAGATACAGAACCGACATCAGCCATAGAAAAATCCAAGTACTTAAATCGCATGGATGAGGCACTCGGAACAATTTGCAGTCTTATTTCTCCTGATCTCCTTTTTCACATATCTTCCTGTAAGACTCCCAATGAAGCCTGAACCACCTTGGAAGGGCTCTTTGGAAAACAATATGAGATGAGGGGACACATGCTAGATGTGGAATTGCTCACATTGGATCCAAAAAGCTTTGAAAATATCCAAGATTTCTTTACAAAATTCAAGGATTTACTGTCGCAACTCAAAGCTTGCGGGGTTGATAAATTGAAGGAGAAGAAACAAATGGTTCTCACCATTCTCTCCAAGATTGGTCTTGAATTCTCTGTATTTGTATCCACATTCCATTCTATCAAATTCGCCTCTGGAGCCAACTGGAAGATGCCTTCTCTTAAGGAATTTATCGAATCCCTGACACAAGAGCAAACCAAGTTCATCAACATGGGCACAATCAGAGACCCAAGGGTGCATGCACTCACTGTGCATTATGACAACCACAAATATAAGAAATCTAAATATAAAGATCAATGGAAAGCTCATGCACATCTGAAGAAGGAAGGGTACACAAAACCCTTCACCGATGCCTCTGGATCCAAAGGGGAAAAGGGGAGAAATGCACGTACTGTCACAAAGGATTCCATTCAGAATCCGCATGCATGAAAAATCAAATAGATCTTATGTCTCAAATGCTTTAGCAAAACAACCTTGGAGATTTCATCCTTGAGGGTGCCAAGAAGAAGAAGCCAGAAGATCTGAATCCGAAGAAAGGAAATTCTAGCCATGCCTTGATTGTCATCAACTCCTCTCCCAATGCTTTGATCGTTGATTTAGGAGCATCACATCATATGGCTGCATCAAAAGAAATATATTCTTCTTTGGATGCATGAAAAGGTCCTCCTATTCTGATGGGGGACAACTCTTCTGTCGAAGTCACCGACAAAGGAAGGATTGAACTCACCAAAGGAAGCTTCGAGAATGTGTTGCACGTTCCCAAACTTTCTGTCAACCTTCTCTCCATGTATCAGATGATGAATTCTGGCACTGGAAATAAATTCATATTCACACCAAATGTCGTGGACATATACGACATGAAAACCAACACCAAGGTTGCAACCGGTAAGGAAAATCATCAGTCTAGATTGTATACTTTTTTTTAATTCATTGAACCTGATTCTGCTTTACTGCTTACTCATGTTGATTAAAGTAGTAGGATTTGGCACGAAAGGTTTGGACATTTGAATTTCAGATACATGCAACATCTTAGAAAGAAAATATTGGTTGATGGTCTACTAGACATCCATTTCTCCAAGGGAGTATGTGAGGGATGTGTTCTCGAAAATCACCCTTGAGATAAATTCGACAAAGGAAAGTCTCAGAGAGCTTCTGCACCTTTAGATATGATCCACAGTGACCTTATGGGTCCTTTTTTGCATCCATCCATTAGTAAAATGAGGTTTTTTCTCATTTTTCTTGATGATTTCTCACGTTTTACTTGAATCTAGTTTCTCACGCAAAAATCTGAGGTCTTTCAACACCTCAAAGATTTCAAAGCCTTGGTTGAGACAAAGTCCGGAAAGAAGATCAAAGTCCTCCAAACTGATAATGGGGGAGAGTATGCAAATCATGAGATCCATAATCTTTTCCATGAGGTAGGGATTCAGTTGCAGCACATAGTTCCCCATACTCCACAACAAAACAAAGTTGTTGAGCAGAAAAACAGATCTCTAAAGGAGATGGCATCTTGCATGTTGCATGCAAAGTCACTACCACAGAGACTATGGGAGAAAGCACTTAATTGTGCAACATACATCCAAAAAAGATCTCCCCATAGATATGTCAAGGATAAGACCCCCTATGAGGCTTGGAGCGGCCTCAAATTGGAAGTGAACCACTTTCACATTTTTGGTTCACGTGCATGGGCCTGGATTCCCTTTGAAAAGAGAAAGACACTTGACCCATAGAGCACTGAGTGTATTTTTGTTGGATACCCCGATGGTGTGAATGGATATATACTTATTGATCTTTCCTCGAACCAGCTCATCATTGAGCGAAGTGTCTCGCATGTACCTCAACAACCACATGAAGACACCTTCATTCTTCCACCTATATGAGATGATGAGCATGCACATGTCGACTCTTCATATGAGAGTTATGATTCAAAGGACTCAAATGATTCAGATTCAGAGTTAGTACAATCAAATGCCGAGTCAGAGCATCCAGATGTAGTTGCAGAGCCAGAGCAGAGGCCCAAGTGGGAACAGACTACTCTTCAGGATGTAGGGGATCTCGTTGGTGATCTAGCCAACACTAGGAGGACTCGATCTGATTTCGAGGAGCCTCCTGTTGCACTCACTGCCACTAATCAATTGTCATCCAGACATCTTTTCTTGGTTCAGTCTTCAGATCCACAGTCTTATGGAGAGGCTGTTGGAAATCTCTTTTGGGAATCCACCATGCAGGAGGAGTACAACTCCCTTCTCGAGAACACGAATTTGAATTTGGTTCCCCTTCCTTCTGAGAGGAAACTTGTTAGATTCATATGGGTCTACAAGACCAAGAGTGTAGTGGATGGACAGATTAGCAGATACAAAGCCAAGCTTGTCGCCAAAGGCTTTCAGTAGGTTCATGGTATTGAATATAATGAGATCTTCGCTCTGGTAGAGAATATGGATTCCATACGATTGACACTTGTCATTACGATAACCAAGGGATGGTAAGTCCATAAGATGGACGTGAATAATGCATTTCTTCATAGTGATCTCTATGAGGAGATCTATATGGAGCAGCCCCAAGGATTTATGTAAGACTCATCTTTGGTTCGTCAACTAAAGAAGTCCCTTTATGGCCTCAAGCAGGCTCCGAGGGCATGGTATGCCAAGATGGACTCCTATCTGTTATCATAGAACTTTGTACGTTGTAAATCAGACCCAAATGTCTACATGCTCAGGACGACTGATTCACTTCTACTCTTAGTTCTATATGTTGATGATTTTTTGATCACCGACTGCTCGACTTCAGCGATTGCTACAGTCAAGGGGATTCTACATGACAGGTTTTTGATGACGATAATGGGTCCGCTACACTTCTTCCTTGGACTCGATATTAGTTAGGATGCATCAGGCATCAAACTGTCTTAGGGCAAGTATGCACGAGATCTCCTTGAGAGATTTCACATGACAGAATGAAAGTCTGCTCCAACTCCTTTCCTATCAGGAGTCAAACTTGAGGATGGCGGGGAGACTCCACTGGTTGATAGCACACTGTACAGACAGCTAGTTGGGAGCTTGTTGTATCTCACACACTCCAGACCAGACCTCTCATATGTAGTTGGCGCAGTTTCCAGGTTCATGCAGGAGCCGCATGAGCTACATTGGAAGGCTCCAAAGCGTATCCTTCGATACATATAGGGCACCATCACCTTTGGGATTCATTATGCAATAGACTCTACATTAGATCTCATCAGGTTTACTGATTCCAACTGGATTGGCGATAACACTGATCACAATTCCACATCTGGTTTCTCACTCAGTCTTAGTTCCAGGCCTATCTGTTGGTCGAGAAAGAAGCAAGCTGCCATTTCTCTATCTTCATCCGAGGCAGAGTACAGAGGGGTAGTTAACATAACCATTAAGGCTATGTGGCTACAATTTTTTCTCACTGAGTTGGGAATTCAATTTCATCGGTCGATCGTCATCTAGTGTGACAACCAAAGCACTCTGAAGTTCTGTAGAGATCCAGTTCAAAGGCAGCGAACAAAGCACATCGAGATACGCATGCACTACATCCAGTACTTAGTACCCGAGGGGATCATCGATCTATACTTCTATCCTTTAGCATAACAGATGACAAACATCTTCACCAAGACCTTCACTGAGCAGAAGTTCCATTTTCTGTGAGGTCGTCTTGGAGTGAAGGACACAGTTTCCTAGCAACTATAGTTCTTCTTTTTACATACATTGTACCTTGAGG
>SNQJ01S0005991.1:429599-453072 GCA_010110895.2 Picea sitchensis
CTTCTTTTGTGGAGTCCTCTTTGGATGCTTGTTGTCTTTTCCAACAATCCTTCTTCAGATGCCCAGATTTGCCACAAAACCAACATTTTTCCTTACTCTTATTGTCTTTTGACTTGGACCTGGTTGTACCTTTATTATCTTTTCCTCCTTCTTTAGATCAACCTCTAACCACCATTGCTTCTATTGTTGAGGTTTCCTTACTAGATCTTCTCCTCATTTCCTCATACAACAGAGCTCCCACAATAGTGTCATAATCAATGGCATCTGTTGTGTTAAACAACATAGTTGTGACCAGATGATCCCAAGACTCAGGCAACGAACACAGTAGTGTAGCCTCCTTGTCCTCATATTCAAACTTTACTTCCATACTAGTTAATTGAAAAATCAAAGTATTGAAAAAATTGAAGTGACCAACAATTTTCGTACCTTCTTTCATCCGCAAGTTGTACAACTGCCTCTTCAAGAAGATTTTATTTGACAAGTTCTTTTTCATATATAGACTTTCCAGTTTAGTGCACAAACCTACTATTGTCTTCTCTTCAACGATGTTAAACAACACCTCATCTGCCAGACACAAATGAATAGTATTGAGGGCTCTTGCATCCAGATCCTCCCAATCCTCGTCTGTCATGCTTGTTGGTTTCTTTGACTTTCCATCCAATTCCTTTCGCAATCCTTGTTGCACAAGCAAATCCCGCATCTTGAGTTTCCATAGCGTAAAGCTATTCTTACTGTTGAATTTATCCACCTCAAACTTAGAACTCTGCACTTTATCCATTAGCAGAAAACTCCAAAACCACTGCTTATAATACTAAGTTTTTTTTATAATGAAGCAACAATGATAGGATATAGTTGGAAAAAAAGTTTAATCCTATATATATATATATAACCTTTAAAAAAAAAGTCCATTTCTTAAACAAAGGTATCCACCTTATATATATTAAAAAAAGGAACTTTTTAATAAAGTTTATCCATGCAACTCTCATGCATAAAGAAGTCCACCTTTTAAACATCCACTCACCATGTCTTATTTAGAATAAGGCAAAAAAAACCCTTCACCTTTAATTTTTATACCACTCGAATTTTTTAAACCATGCAATTTTTTTTTAACATTGATGCTCCTTTGTGGGTGGAAAGGGAGCACTAGTTTTAGAGATCAACGCTCCTTTATTGTGGATGGGGGAGCGTCGATTTTCCAATGCTCTGTGATGTGCAAATCGTGCATGCTGATTTTGGGAAAATAATAATTTCTTAAGTTTGAGAGCGTCGGTGCGTCTCTAACACTTCCTAGGGAGCGTCGATGACCTGATACTCACTTAATCACGTCTTCTTGCGCTCATAAAAAACCAGCACACAATTCCCCTTGGCTCACCTGTGACACCTGCTCAACCTGCTATGATACCACTTGTTGGGTAGCGAAAACAAAGCATAGCATCAAACTGGAGCATAAACAAGCAAGATCAAACAGACATTAAACCAAGAACATCAATACCACAATTTGACATAGTGATTTATGTGGAAACCCAATGAGGGAAAAAAACTATGGGCAATGATAGTCGATATTCGTATTATTCAAGGGAGAATTACAATAGCCAATCTCAGGCATACAATTCTCCTCTCACACACTCCGCTCACTACATAGCTTTCTCTCACACTCTTCACACATTTCCCTCTCACCTCTATGAGTATGCTCGTATATATAGCATCTCTCAAATAGTTAGACTAACTGATTATAATTAGATCCACTAGTTACACAATCTGTTCACAGAAGAGTGCATGCATGCGCATTCCTAACATAGTTGCATGCATGTGCATGTGACTGCATGGGAAATTTGTTGGCATGTTTCCAACAAATACAAAGCCAACTGTAAGAAACCCTGTGCTTCACCGCATCACCAATAACCCCTACAAGAACAAAATCACTCCTTGAAATGATGGAAACAATTGGCATCTCTCACAATTATTTCTTGCCCAATAATCTTATAAATGAGTTTTATCACATTGTGGTAGTCACCAGACTCGAAATTTTTAACTATTCAGATAGGTGATCCATTCTAAGTGCCCATAAGGCCTAATTCAATAGCCAAATTCTCAGTATGGTTTATCTTGGATGGTTGTGAGGAATGATTGTTATCCTCCCCATCGGGGTTCAATTCCTATAAATAACATGTTAAGCTCATAATGAATATGTTGTAATGGCTTCGAGCCTATATGAAAGTTGCCTATATGTATTGGAAAGTTTCCTTTGATTCAATTGAATAGCAAGGAAACTTCTTTTTCGAGGGGAAAAAGAGAAGAATATGTTTCTCTTCAATGTTGCATAAATCTCCTCTCTTTGTGAATGTGATCTATCTCCTATCAAAGTATGAACTTTGTTTTTGGTCTCTATCTAGTTCCATCAATACTCTATTTACACTCTCGTCTTTCATCATCTTTCTCACCTTTGCCACATCATACCACATGTCGGCTACAACATCATTGTTTGAAAGGAGAACATATGGTGTTGCATCTTGTGGTGGCAACTCAAAAAGGTGTTCCATTGCCCATTTAACTAATCCAATATTTTCATGAATTAAGTATGCACCAAGTAAGGTCTCTCATACAACTGCATCGGGTTTAAAAGGCATTTTTTCAATGTTCCACCAAGTCTCTTGGAATGAGATAATTTTTTTTTAAAATATAAATATAAAATTTTAAAAATAAAAATAATAATGATAAAATTTCAATAATAACAATTCCATGTTTATCCCATGCGAATTGATATTTACTAAAATACTAAATTAGTAAATTGAAAATTCAAATTTGTAAATGATATAAACTATTAAACATGATTCAAAATTCAAATTCAAATTCAGTAATGAAATACATTGATTCATAAATCACAAATGCAAGTTGAAACATAAATAGTAAAATAATAAATATTGATACATTGATTTAAAAATTAAATTCCCCATTCATTGTTCTAGAATTTAATTAATTAGTACTAAGTAAAATACTAAATAGTAGATACTAAAGTTTGAAATAGTAAACTGGAATTACTCAAACTCAAAAATTTTAAATAGTAAGAGTCAAGGTCTAAGGTCATCAGTATCTAGAATCAAGACTCAAAGGTTGAAACTAAAAAAACAATGAAATCAATTTTTAAAATTTAGTTGTGCTTTAATTATTTAGCTTTTAAAATTAAAAAAATTAATTGTGTTTTAACTTTTATCATTTTTTTTATACATATTGTTTTTTAGTTTTTTAATTTTTTAATTTTTGCTCCTTTAAATTTATTTTTTTGTTTTTTAAGCCTTATTAGGAAAAAAACATTCAGGGGGACGCCCAGGAGTACCCCTTTCGGGGAGACTCATCACCCACCCTAGAGAGCCGCGTATCTCTACGCCTCCTCACATCACCCCAAAAATAAGACATGGGGAAACATCCCCCCATGAGTCCCCCCATCCCGGGGATGTGGGAAACGTGGGGGACACGACCCCCACCATGGGAGATGCGTCCCTATGGAACACTACATTTTTTTAATCATGTCCTCTGCCTCATCCAGGTCCCCAAAGTGACCAAGAAGGTCAACCATACATGCATGGTGCTCCATTGTTGGTTGAATTTCATAGTTGTGAATCATTAATTCAAAATATTAGAATCTTTTGTCCATTAGGTCTGCATGGCTATAGCTAGAGAGACCTTCAAAAAAGGCAATGTGATCTAGTTTTGTGTTTGCTCGTTGCATTTGTTCAAATACTTCAAGTGCCTCATTAGTTAGGCCATGTTGGACATAACCTAAAAGCATTTCATTTCATGATACCAGATCTCATTCAGGTATTCGGTTAAAATATTTATGTTTATATGCTTCTACTTTGGCATATATCGTAACTGATGATGTGCTAATCTACTTGTTTTCCCTCGTCTAAAGCTGCTAGACTGGCAGATGCAATCAAAATATTAACAAGGGTGGAAAGAGAAGGGGTGGAAAGAGTAGGTTTCATGCCTGCCACTTGTTAAAATAATTGGTGTGCTTGTTTTCACCATAGACAATATCTCTATTGTCACCCATCCATAGGCACGAAGCCACCCTCGAGCACCTTAACATTTGATAGGATTATTTTGGAAATCCATACTAGAACCAACAGATAAACCCTAGCTGCTAATTGCAGCAACAACTCAAGACAAGTAGAATACTACTTCTCCAAGGGTAGTGCACAAGGGAGAGAATATCCATATCCACATAACAAGTACCATACAAAACTACAACAACTGCAGCTGCACTACTCTCTCAAACTTGCGCCATACTTAGCAAGATTATTACCAAGAATATCACCAAGATTTTCACCAAGAATATCACTTGATAGCGCTAAAGAGAGACCAAGACCAAGAGATGACCATGTGCCCTTATTTCTCCTTGCAGCTGCAACTACAACTCTCCACAAGACTTGCGCCTTGACTGGGTGTACAAATGAGCTAAAATGTCTTATATTTATATTAATTTGTCTAGTGACTTTTCTAGCCGGGCCAACCTAAATTTTTGGTAATTATATTTTTTGTTTATATTTTTCCTGTGGAGTTGACTTGTCTTTCTAGAAGATAATATTCTAATATTATTTATTTTACTAGGTCGTCTTGCCTTCTAGGGTTTTCACACATTTGTTTAGGGTTTTCCTTGCTTCCAGAATATTCCATTCTAGTCAAAGGTTACACGTGTAGGTTAATACTGTTGATATTATGGTATCCGCAGGAGGTATTTACCTCCACGTGTAAACCTGACAAGAATAGAATATTCCGTGAAGCAAGAAGAAACCCTAAATTAGTTGGCTAATAACCCTAGAAGACAAGTCGGCTCAAGAGGATAATTTGTATTAGGTTATTAGCCTCCAAGAGAAGAATTTGGCTAAAGGAAATATTATATACTAAGGAAATAGGCACCCAGAATGAGAAGTCGGCCCAGGCAGTTTGCCAGTTTTAGTATAAATATAGGAGGTCGGTCTTCATTCTGGCAAGCATTCTCAGAACTGTAGAAGCAACACTTGTGTGCACTGCAGTTTGCCAGTTTGTGCACAAGTCTAGAGGAGAGCTATCGTTGCAGCTGCTGCAGCTAGCAGATTTCATTTTTGTCTTGGACTATCTCTTGGTTATGGTTTGGAATCTTTGATCATCTCTTGTTTGGTACGCTATCCTTGGAGAGAGAGGTACTCTATTTTGTTTGGCTATCTAGCATAGGGGTTGCTTCCGGAATGATTCTCTATCAAGGTTAAGGTGCTCGGGGGTGGCTTTGGCCTATGGTTGGGTTACAATAGTGATATTGTCTATGGTTAAATGAGCACATCCATCATATTCTAACAGGTTATGGGCCCATACCTCCTTCATTCAGTCTAACCACTAGAAAGGAGCATAGCCATAAGGATACTAATCTCATTGAAGAACTATCACTAGGGTTTCTAGAAGGAGCAATCACCAAATCATTGTCGCTAGGGTTACTAGCAGGTGCATTTGCAGAAACCATAACCCTCTCATTAAGGCACCTTAAGTGAAGGGATTGACCTAATTTTTGGATAGACTAGTGCGCCCTAGCCTAACACATCTCTTGGTACTCTCAGCAAGCAAAAACATCAAGTTTGGTTTTTTGGTCAAAACTAGGGTTGACCCAGTCAAGGCAATCATGACTTACTCTATGAAGTCAAAAAAAAATTTAGATGGGGCTTCTAACTTTAGCACGTGGAAGACAAGGATTGACCTCATCCTTGCCAAGAATAAAGTGTTGGATATCATGAAAGGAAAGATCGTGGAACTAGAGTTTGAAGAAGGAAAAGAGAATCAACCGCAAAATGTTGCAGTTATGGAGAAGTTCAAAGACAGTGACTTCAATTCCATGAGTATCATAGTGGACTCTATAAAAAACCACTTGATACCCTACATCTCCCATCTTGACTCATCTAAGAAGATGTATGATTCCCTAACAAACCTCTTCTCAGTCAGAAACATTGGACAAGTAATGAGTCTGAAGAATGAGCTTTATGACATGAAGATGAATGATGATGACAGCATAACATCATACTTTGTGAGAATATCTCAGTTGAGAGATCAACTCAAATCCATTGAAGAGATCATTTCAGAGAAGGAACTGGTAATGGTCTTCCCAAGAGATGGGATGAATTTTCCGCAAGCATGAACACAAGGAAGGAGTATCCCACATTTGAAGAACTTTGGACTTGTTTTACACAAGAAGAATCAAGGATCAATGTAAAAGAGAAACCCTAAAAGAAATACGATGATCAAGCCTTCAAAGACAGATTCAATAATTTCAGGAACAAAAGGAAGTTTGGCTCAAGGAAGAAGCCAAATCAAGAGAAAGATATGTCAGAAATACAATGCTTCAACTATCAAAAATATGGTCACTACAAGAATCATTGTTTCGAGCTAAAGAAAGGGAAGGAGTCACATGAAGCATCAGTTTCCAAAGAAAGTATACTAAGCAGGATGAAACATACTTCTTCTTCTAAGATAAGGTAACAATACTCCACATAGTTCTTGTACATACCATGTTTTCTATACATATATTGCATATCTATAATATGTTCAAAAGAGAAACTATACTGATGGAAAAACAACAAGATAAGGATTGTTATCACAATGACTACAAGTCAGTAAATACACATGAAAGGATGAAGTACATGTGGAAGTTATTACATAAGTAACAACTGCAAGATACTCTAGAATCATAATCAATCTTAAAGAAACCTAGAAGAATTAAAGACAGAAAGAAGTCAACAATCAAGAGAAGAGGACTCATGACACTTTACAGAAGGCAATAAGGATTCAAAAGAAAGTGTGGGCTCTCTTAGTTGGAGGGAGATGATTACAGAATTCCAAAGGAAGAGCATGCATTCTTGCATGAAGCAAGGATTAGGAGGGAGATAATCATAAATTATATGATCCATTGAAGATGATGAAGTATCTATCCATGGTAGAAACCATGAAAAGCAAAATGTGTTCAATATGACTTTAGAAGAAGTCTTCTTCGAAAAGAAGCCTTAAAGTAATCCCTGGTTTTCCATCCACATCCATGATCCTATGATGAAAGAAAGAAGTTCGAATCTTCAGAGCATGGAATCTATAGAAAAATCCACGAACTCAATAGCTAAAGAGAAACATGAGGAAGAACATGAAGATTCCAAGAGAGAAAGAAAAGACAGAACAACCAGTCAGTGTATCGAGAATCACAAGACTATCATCCTGATATGAAATCACTAAAAGAAATCAAGTAGAGGAATTGAAAGTTGTGATGAAGAACAGGGTATGGAAGACTTATGAATGAAAGTATTGCAAGATCCAAAACTAGAGGTTCTCCCAGATGGAGGGAGAAGACTATGATGATTGCTTGTTCCAGTAAATAAGACATACCTCTACATGAGCTAGTATATCATCTGCAATATCCATGGGTTGGAGTTTACTTGTAGAGCAACCTTAAGGCTTTGAGGTATAACAGAAAGAGACCCTTGTATGCAGATGGAAGAATATCTTGTATGGATTCAAACAACTTGGTGCAGAGCCTCCAATGCACAACAAAAGCGTGGTGAACAACCTTCTATAAAAAAGATACTATATCAGAATGGTTACTCAGAAGCTTAGGATGATGGATTGCTAATCCATGACAAACCCTCATGATGGTAGAAGAAGTACCACTTGGATATGTTCCAGTTTGACCCTTGCCATGATGTTATGAGATAGCAGGAAACAAAATATGAATCCAACAATGATATACTATATTGATCAGAGCTATATGAATCCTTTAGAGAATACCAATGTTCCAGAAATACTGAAGTACATTGAGATCAAGCATTAAATTCTCCATGATGAAGTCCAAAAAGGATAAGTGGTTCTCCAATATATATCTCCACAGATGAGCAAATAAGCAGACATTTTGTTAAAGCCTCTGTTCAAGATGAAAGAGTTTGTGTACTTAGGATGGAGCTCGTGGAGACGACTTCCTTATTGAAAAAGGAAGAGATGACTCCCATGTTAGGAGGGAGCACTGATGTATTATTGATTTATGGAAATTCATTTTTCAGTTCGAAAAATGGTATAGGATGAGAAATTCCTTTCCAGTTCGAAAAGTGGTTTGAGATTTCTGATGGACATGCATTTTCTAGTTCGTAAAATGGTCCAAATCAAACGGTCATTTTCATAATGAAAATGGTTCGATGGATTGTTGATGTACCATAGAAAACGATTCTTCTTTTGGTTAACATGGAGAATGGTCTAGGACAGTATCTCTTCTTGAAAACCACTCTCAGTAGTGGTCAAGAAGATTGGTCCGCCTCACCGGACTCGAAGCTCACAGTTGTGAGCAGTTTTGAAGAATGGTATGTTTTGGAGGTTGGTGCAGGACAATCATTTCCTTTCGAAATGGTCCAGATAGTCATTCCCTAGGGAAGATTCATTCTCTCCAGGTTGCACTTTGTTTAGTGCTGGAGGAATGGCCCAGATAGGTGAATGGTCCAGGTTCAACAATCAGGGATAAACATTCCCTAGGGTAGATTCATTCTCTCCAGGTTGCACTTTGTTTAGTGCCAGAGGAATGTCCCGGATAGGTGAATGGTCCAGGCTCAGAAATCAGGACAATTATTCTTCCTTGCTTGAGAAGAATAGTCTAGATATCTCATCATTGATGTTTTACCTTCTAAGGGTAGATACTCTTCCATATCTCACAGATGTGAGTGGAAGAATGGCCCAGATGATTCAGTTTATATCATAACAATGTTTTATGTGCAGGTTAATGATATGATTGTTATGGAGACTGTATCTCTCCAGACAATAGATGCCCTAACAAACCTCTTCTTAGTCAGAAACATTGGACAAGTAATGAGTCTGAAGAATGAGCTCCGTGACATGAAGATGAATGATGATGACAACATAACATCATACTTTGTGAGAATCTCTTAGTTGAGAGATCAACTACAAGCCATTGATGAGATCATTTTAGAGAAGGAAATGGTAATGGTCTTCCCAAGAGATGGGATGCATTTTCCGCAAGCATGAAAACAAGGAAGGAGTATCCCACATTTGAATAACTTTAGACTTGTTGTACACAAGAAGAATCAAGGATCAGTGCAAAAGAGAAACCCCAAAAGAAATACGATGATCAATCCTTCACAACAAGATTCAAGAATTTCAGTAACAAAAGGAAGTTTGGCTTAAGGAAGAAGCCAAATCAAGAGAAAGATATGTCAGAAATACAATGTTTCAATTTTCAAAAATATGGTCACTACAAGAATCATTGTCCCAAGATAAAGAAAGGGAAGGAGTCACACGAAGCATTAGTGGCCAAAGAAACAAGACTAAGTAGGGTGAAACTGACTTCTTCTTCTAAGACAAGGTAACAATACTCCTCATAGTTCTTGTACATACCATGTTTTTGTACATATCTTGCATATCTATAATATGTTCAAAAGAGAAACTATATTGATGGAAGAACAACAAGATAAAGATTTCTATCACAATGACTACAAGTCAGGAAATACACATGAAAGGATGAAGTACATGTGGAAGTTATTACATAAGTAACAGCTACAAGATAAGCCGAAATCATAATCAATCTTAAAGAAACCTAGAAGAAGTAAAGACAGAAAGAAGTCAGCAATCAAGAGAAGAGGACTCATGACACTTTGCAGAAGGCAATAAGGATGCAGAAAAAAGTGTGGGCTCTCTTAGTTGGAGGGATATGATTACAAAATTCCAAAGGAAGAGCATGCATTCTTGCATGAAGCAAGGATTAGGAGGGAGCTAATCCTAAATTATATGATCCATTTAAGATGATGAAGTATCTATCCATGGTAGMAACCATGAAAAGAAGCATGTGTTTAGTATGACTTCAGAAGAAGTCTTCTTCGGAAAGAAGCCTTAAAGTAATCCCTGGTTGTCCATCCACATCCATGATCCTATGATGAAAGAAAGAAGTTGGAATCTTCAGAGCATGGAATCTATAGAAAACTCCATGAACTCGAGAGCTAAAGAGAAACATGAGGAAGAACATGAAGATTCCAAGAGAGAAAGAAAATACAAAACAACTAGTCAGTGTGTCGAGAATCACAAGACTATCATCCTGATATGAACTCACTAAAAGAAATAAAGAAAAGGAACTGAAAGTTGTGATGAAGAACAGTGTATGGAAGACTTATGAATGAAAGCATTGCAAGATCCAGAACTAGAGGTTCTCCCAGATGGAGGGAGAAGACTATGATGATTTCTTGTTCCAATAAACAAGACATACCTCTACATGAGTCAGTATATCGTCTRCAATATCCATGGGTTGGATTTTACATGTAGAGAAACCTCAAGGCTTTGAGGTATACCAGAAAGAGACCCTTGTATGCAGATGCAAGAAGATCTTGTATGGATTCAAACAACTTGGTGCAGAGCCTCCAATGCACAGTAGAAGTGTGGTGAAAAACATTATATAACAAAGATATTGTATCAGAATGTCTACTTAGAAGCTCAAGATGATGGATTTCTAATCCATGACAAACCCTCATGATTTTAGAAGAAGTACCACTTGGATATGTTCAATTTTGACCCTTTCCATGCTGTTATGAGCTAGCAGGAAACAAAAGATGAATCCAACAATGATATACTATATTGATCAGAGCTATATGAAGCCTTCAGAGAATACCAGTCTTCCAGAAAGATTGAAGTACATTGAGATCAAGCATTACATTCTCCGTGATGAAGTCCAGAAAGGAGAAGTGGTTCTCCAATATATATCTCCATAGATGAGAAGATAAGCAGACATTTTTGTAAAGCCTCTGTTCAAGATGAAAGAGTTTGTGTACTCAAGATGGAGCTCGTGGATACGACTTCCTTATTAAAAAAGGAAGAGATGACTCCTTGATTGGGAGGGAGAACTGATGTGTTATTGAGTTATGGACAATCATTTTTCAGTTCGAAAAATGGTCCAGGATGAGCAGTTTCTTTCCAGTTTAGAAAGTGGTTTGAGATTTCTGACGGACATAAATTTTTCAGTTCGGAAAAATGGTCCAGATCGAACGATCATTTTCATAATGAAAATGGTTCGATGGATTGTTGATGTACCATAGACAATGATTATCCTTGTGATTAACATGGAGAATGGTCTAGGACAATCTCTCTTCTTGATGGTCACTCTTAGTAGTGGTCAAGAAGACTGGTCCACCTCACTGAAAAATCATTCTTTCGAAGCTCACAGTTGTGAGCAGTTTTGAAGAATGGTCTATTTTGGAGGTTGGTGCAGGACAATCATTTCCTTTTGAAATGGTCCAGATAGTCATTCCCTAGGGCAGATTCATTCTCTCCGGGTTTCACTTTGTTTAGTGCCGGAGGAATGGTCCAGGTTAAACAATCAGGGACATGCATTCCCTAGGGCAGATTCATTCTCTCCAGGTTGCACTTTGTTTAGTGTCGGAGGAATGGCTTG
Source organism: Picea sitchensis (assembly GCA_010110895.2). Taxonomy (NCBI): domain Eukaryota; kingdom Viridiplantae; phylum Streptophyta; class Pinopsida; order Pinales; family Pinaceae; genus Picea; species Picea sitchensis. Next base: position 441,040 of record SNQJ01S0005991.1, read on the forward strand.
GATAGGTGAATGGTCTAGGCTCAGAAATCAGGACAATTATTCTTCCTTGCTTGAGAAGAATATTCCAGATAGCTCATCATTGATTTTTTACCTTCTAAGGGTAGATACTCTTCCATATCTCACAGATGTGAGTGGAAGAATGGCCCAGATGATTCAGTTTATATCATAACAATGTTTTATGTGCAGGTTAATGATATGATTGTTATGGAGACTATATCTCTCCAGACAGTAGATTCCCTAACAAACCTCTTCTTAGTCAAAAACATTGGACAAGTAATGAGTCTGAAGAATGAGCTCTGTGACATGAAGATGAATGATGATGACAACATAACATCATACTTTGTGAGAATCTCTTAGTTGAGAGATCAACTACAAGCCATTGACGAGATCATTTCAGAGAAGGAACTGGTAATGGTCTTCCCAAGAGATGGGATGCATTTTCCGCAAGCATGAACACAAGGAAGAAGTATCCCACATTTGAAGAACTTTGGACTTGTTGTACACAAGAAGAATCAAGGATCAATGCAAAGGAGAAACCCCAAAAGAAATATGATGATCAAGCCTTCACAACAAGATTCAAGAATTTTAGGAACAAAAGGATGTTTGGCTCAAGGAAGAAGCCAAATCAAGAGAAAGATATGTCAGAAATACAATGCTTCAACTATCGAAAATATGGTCACTACAAGAATCACTGTCCTGAGATAAATAAGCATGTGTTTAGTATGACTTCAGAAGAAGTCTTATTTGGAAAGAAGCCTTAAAGTAATCCCTGGTTGTCCATCCACATCCATGATCCTATGATGAAAGAAATAAGTTGGAATCTTCAGAGAATGGAATATATAGAAAACTCCATGAACTCAAGAGCTAAAGAGAAACACGATGAAGAACATGAAGATTCCAAGAGAGAAAGAAAAGACAGAACAACCAGTCAGTGTATCGAGAGTCACAATACTATCATCCTTATATGAACTCACTAAAAGAAATCAAGCAGAGGAACTGAAAGTTGTGATGAAGAACAGTGTATGGAAGACTTATGAATGAAAGCATTGCAAGATCCATAACTAGAGGTTCTCCCAAATGGAGGGAGAAGACTATGATGATTTCTTGTTCCAGTAAATAAGACATACCTCTACATGAGCTAGTATATCGTCCGCAATATCCATGGGTTGGAGTTTACATGTAGAGTAGCCTCAAGGCTTTGAGGTATACCAGAAAGAGACCCTTGTATGCAGATGCAAGAAGATCTTGTATGGATTCAAACAACTTGGTGTAGAGCCTCCAATGCATAGTAGAAGTGTGGTGAAAAACATTCTATAACAAATATATTGTATCAGAATGTCTACTCAGAATCTCAAGATGATGGATTTCTAATCCATGAAAAACCCTCATGATGGTAGAAAAAGTACCACTTGGATATGTTCAATTTTGACCCTTGCCACGATGTTATGAGCTAGCAGGAAAAACAAGATGAATCCAACAATGATATACTATATTGATCAGAGCTATATGAATCCTTTAGAGAATACCAGTGTTCCAGAAAGACCGAAGTACATTGAGATCAAGCATTACATTCTCCGTGATGAAGTCCAGAAAGGAGAAGTGGTTCTCCAATATATATCTCCACAGATGAGCAGATAAGCAGACATTTTGGTGAAGCCTCTATTCAAGATGAAAGAGTTTGTGTACTCAATATGGAGCTCATGGATACAACTTCCTTATTGAAAAAGGAAGAGATGAATCCCAGGTTGGGAAGGAGAGCTGATGTGTTATTGAGTTATGGACAATCATTTTTCAGTTCGAAAAATGGTCCGGGATGAGTAGTTCCTTTCCAGTTTAGAAAGTGGTTTGAGATTTCTAATGGACATAAATTTTCCAGTTCAGAAAAATGGTCCATATCGAACGGTCATTTTCTTAATGAAAATGATTCGATGGATTGTTGATGTACCATAGAAAATGATTATCCTTGTGGTTAGCATGGAGAATGGTCTAGGACAGTCTCTCTTCTTGACGGTCACTCTTAGTAGTGGTCAAGAAGACTGGTCCACCTCGCTGAAAAATCATTCTTTTGAAGCTCACAGTTGTGAGCAGTTTCGAAGAATGGTCTGTTTTGGAGGTTGGTGCAGGATAGTCATTTCCTTTCGAAATGGTATGGACAGTCATTCCCTAGGGAGGATTCATTCTCTCCAGGTTTCACTTTGTTTAGTGCCAGAGGAATGGCCTAGATAGGTGAATGGTCTAGGTTCAGCAATCAAGGACAGGCATTCCCTAGGGCAGATTCATTCTCTCCAGGTTGCACTTTGTTTAGTGTCGGAGGAATGGCCTGGATAGGTGAATGGTCCAGGCTCATAAATCATTACAATTATTCTTCCTTTCTTGAGAAGAATAGTCCAGATAGCTCAGCATTGATGTTTTACCTTCTAAGGGTATATACTCTTCCAGATCTCAGAGATGTGAGTGGAAGGATGGCCCAGATGATTCAGTTTATATCATAACAATGTTTTATGTGTAGGTTGATGATATGATTGTTATGGAGACTGTATCTCTCTAGACAGTAGATGTATACTACTGTAGTGGATGTGTTCCACTGATTGTGACTATATGTCACTGATCAAGTATTTGTGTTCTACTCGGTGTGGCAGAGTACCACTGGATTGTAGTTGTGTACTGCTATGGATAGACATAGTCGTGTTCTATTGAATTACATTGTTCTGATCGCCTTGAAGACTATAAGTAGTGTTGGAAATGATTATTAGCTAGATGGATGATCAATGGACAGAGTTTCCCCAGATGGAAAATGATCCAGGACATTTATTTTTCTAGGACATATGTCTGGATCAGAAGAAAGGTTCTTGTGTCATTCTATGGAGTGAGTGACTTATCCAACATCATGTCTGATTACTCAGATGGAGTATGGTTTGGAGAGATGATGCAGTTGATGACAATGATAGTGATGATGGTGCTCATGATCTAATCATGAGATAGTCTATACAACTATGTTGATGCTACCGGTTGAATGGTATGTTTGTGCTCAAGACCATTACCTTCAATACCTCCCTAGCTAGGAGGGAGTGTTGATATTATGGTATATACGAGAGGTATTTAACTCCACGTGTAAACCTGACGAGAATATAATATTTCGGGAAGGAAGAAGAAACCCTAAATTAGTTGGCTAATAACCCTAGAAGACAAGTCGACTCAAGAGGATAATTTGTATTAGGTTATTAGCCTCCAAGAGAAGAAGTCGACTAAAGGAAATATTATATACTAAGTAAATAGGCACCCAGAATGAGAAGTCGGCCTGGGTAGTTTGCCAGTTTTAGAATAAATACAGGAGGCCAGTCTTCATTCTGGCATGCATTCTCACAACTACAGAAGAAACACTTGTGCGCACTACATTTGGCCAGTTTGTGCGTAATTCTAGAGGAGAGATGTTGTTGCAGCTTGCATATTTCGATTTTGGCTTCGACTATCTCTTGGTTATGGTTATGGTTTGGACTCTCTGATCAACTCTTGTTTGGTACGCTATCCTTGGAGAGAGAGGTACATTATCTTGTTTGACTATCTAGCCAAGGGTTTTCTTCCAGGATGATTCTCTATCAAGGTTAAGGTGCTCGGGGGTGGCTTCAGCCTATGGTTGGGTGACAATAGTGATATTTTATATGGTTAAATGAGCATATCCATCATATTCTAAAAAATACCTCCCACAACTACCATAACATCAACACTCCCTCCTAGCTAGGGAGTTATTAATGGTAATGTTCTTGAGCACACACATGCCATTATGTCGATAACATCATCATAGCCACACAGTTTATCTCATGATCACGTAGATCAAGTCATGAGCATCATCATCACTATCAGTATCGTCTGATAACATCATGGAATCAACATACATCATCATTTGCATCATCTATCGAGGCCATACTCCATCTGAGTAATCAGACATGATGTTGAGTAAATCATGTGTTGAACTCAATGCACTCAATAGAGTGTCTCAGATGAGTCACCCACTCAACAGAGTGATAAAGGGACCATTCTTCTAATCCGAGCATATGTCCTAGAAGAATAGTTGTCCCAATATATGTTGAAAGCCTCACAACGGGCTACAAGGACCATTCTTCTAATTTGGACCTACATTCTAGAAGAATGTCAATCCTTCTAGATGTTGAAATCCACACCATGGGCTACAGAGAATATTCCTACAGGAATGTTAGTCTCGGACTATTTTCTAATCGGGTCATATGTACCATAGAGATCAATCTCTACCCATATGAATTAGAAAATATTGGTCCTGTATCAACCACCCTAATTGGGACATCATGTCCTTAGGGGGAAAACTATTCAACCTGATCAGGCCAATAACTATGCCTCAAGAGAATATCGGTCCTGAAACATTTTCCTAATTGGGCAACAATCTGTGATTTAGGAAAATACCAGTCCATGATACATCAACAATCTATCAACCTAGACCATTCTCCATAGGGAGAATGTCTGTCCACCAGCAATATGTTCTTCCTGGACCACTCTCCACCTGGAAAATGTCTTTCCACCAACACACTGACTATCCATCTAGCTGGAAATCATCTCCAACACTAGTGGTAGTCTTCATGGAAATCATATAGTAGCATACAGCTGCTACACTGTCATCCAATATAACACAATTTTGTATATCCATAGTAGTACACAACTACTGCCCATCGGTACACAACCACTCCTAGTAGCACACGACTACTAACCAGTGACAGACAATCACTACCAGTGGAACACATCAACCACAGTAACATACAACTACTTTATAGAGACATATAGTCTCCACAACAATTAAATCATATCATCTAATATCATCTTGCATCAACAATGTCATTAGTTGCATCACCTCTAAGTCATACTAGCGTGATGCAAATGCATCTAAGTTGTACTGGCATGATATAGAGTATCATATACATCATCTCTAAGTTGTACTAGCATGACATATCTAGCATGATGCCAATTCATCATATCTAAGTTGTATTCCACCTCTAAGATGTACTTGCATGATGTAGATCAATGCCTCACTGTGCCACCTCTAAGTTGTATGATCATCTCTAAGTTGTACTAGCATGACATATCTAGCATGATGTCAATGCATCATATCTAAGATGTATGCCACATCTAAGTTGTACTTGCATGATCATATCTAGCATGACACAAGCCCCCTGCATTATCTCTAAGTTGTATGGTCATCTCTAAGAAGTACTAGCATGACATATCTAGCATGATGTCAACACATCATATCTAAGTTGTACTCACATGGCCATATCTAGCATGATGCGTATCACCAACATCGTCTCTAAGTTGTACTAGCATGATGCCAATACATCATATCTAAGTTGTACTAGCTCGATGATCCTCATGCCACTGTATTAACAACTCCAACCATATGTATCGTATCTGAGTTGTACTAGCATGATGCAAGCACCATCTCTAAGTTGTACTAGCATGATGCAAGATTCATCTCTAAGTTGTATGACCATATCTAAGTTGTACTAGCATGATACAGATCTGCATCTCACTGATAGTCCATGATGCTATATATCAGTGCTCCCTCCCAACCGAGAAAGTCATCTCCTCCCTTTCAACCAAGGGAGAAATCTCCATGAGGCCCAACTTTTCCCTCAAGTATGCAAACTTTATATTGGACAAAGGCTTCATCAAAATATCTTCATTCTGCTCATTAGTGGAGATATACTGGAGAAACACTTTTCCCCTCTGAAATTTATCATGGAGAAAATAGTACTTGATCTTAATGTGCTTCGACCTGTCATGGAACACCGGGTTCTCTAAGATCTTTACACAGCTCTGGTTATCACAATATATCATGTTCAAATTCAACACCTGATCAAATAGTCCATAAACCAACTTACAGAGCCACACTTCTTACGTACAAGCATCACAAGCTGCAATATACTTTGCTTCTGTAGTGTTTAGTGCAACAAAATTTTGTTTTTTGCTAGCCCATGATATCATAGAAAATCCCATATTGAAACACATACCAGAAGTACTATTTTTTTCATTTGCACTTCCTACCCAATCTGAATCAACAAATCCATGCAATTGTACTTCTCCTCTTCATCAGAGTCTCCCAACTTCTTTAGACCTGTTATCATGGGACTTTCCATGGATTTGCAATCCATCATCCCAAACTTTTGAAGGATCTTTACAACATACTTCCCTTGTCCTAGGAAGACTTCACCACGCTTCTGCCATATTTCTAGTCCCAATTAGTAGTGCATGAGACCAAGATCCTTCATATCAAATTCAAATGCTAGCTCCTTCTTACATTGAATAACGATAGGCTCTGCACCTTAACATTTTGAGATTGCTCTATGTATATTTCTTCTTTAATTACTTCATTGATAAAAAATGGTATTTACATCCATTTGATGTAAACTCCAACCCATGGATGATGCTAGAGATATGATGGATCTAGAGGTGTATCTAGCAACTGGAGAAATCATCTCATCATAGTCTTCTCCCTCCTAATGGGAGAACCCTCTAGCCACAAATCTTGCCTTGTATTTATCGATACTTCTATCTTGTAAATCCATTTAGGCACAATTTCCCATACATCGTTTTTCATGTTTGATATTCTTCCATCACAACTTCCTTCTATTATTTCTGCTTTCCATGCTTCCTTTATAATTGATACTTGGTGAGACCATCTGCTTCACTACTGATGAATTCATATGCTCCATGCTTGCAAATGTCACTATAGCTCCCTCTTAGAGCTATCACTTGTGACTTGCATGGAACAAGAACAATAACAAAGGAAAATGGAAAACAACATTCTCCAACACTCTTCAAGTGTTGTGATCAATCGTTTTTCCATAGTAACTTATTTGGAACAGACAAATACATCTCCATGGTAGCCTCCATGAAATATTACAAGATAGCCTGCCCAAGACAAGAACAAATAAAATCAATTCCAGTATAATAGAATTTTCATAAGAACATATCTATGGTAACAAGAATGAATAACAATTTCATGATGATCAACATAGTATGATCAAGGTGAACTTCCCAGGAGAAAAACAATAAATATCTCTCTAGAGGATATGTTAGTTCATTTTGCAAACAAGTACAATAAGCATATATATCAATAGTATTCGAATGCCATCTAGTATTTATTACATATAGCAGTAATAGAACCTTTCAAATACTGCTTTCACGATTTGTAATGTAGCAACTATCAACCTTGATATGTGCAAATTGGAAACTTGTCAATTTAATCAAACATGGAACCTGAAGCCTCAACTGTTATGGAGAGTGTGCTTTATCCTTTGAATGTAATGAATCCAAGATCATTGATTGGACAAGGTCTCTAGTACATTCCCCACAAACATACTCATGATTTTCTAGATGATATAACTTGAAAATCATATAAAAGTGCATACCTTTGAAATCTTTGTAGCATCGCCCAACTTGTGTTTCTAATCTAAAACTAGACACCATCTTGAAAAGAAGAGATTAGAAACTGAATCAAATGTTCAATGATTAAAACAAGCTAGAAACTCTGAAATTTCAACTTTGATCATAAAGTCAATTTGACCAGAAGTCAACCTTTGACTTTGACCAAAAACTCAAACCTGACGTTTTTTCTAGTTGAGATGCCAAGAGGTGCACTAGGCTAGGGTGCACTATGATGTCAAAGAAATATGCCAAATGCTTCACTTTAGGTGCCCGAAAAAATGTGTTAGGGTTTGTTGCCATTGCAAAACCTGACTGCAACTCCAACTGTAACTAGTGTTATAATGAGCTTGACAATGAACTTTCCAATCTACCTTCCAATGGTTAGATTGTTTGAAGATAGTGTGGTCCCATAACCTGTTAAAATAATTGATGTTCTCATTTTCACCATAGACAATATCTTTATTTTCACCCATCCATAGGCACGAAGCGACCCCCGAGAACCTTAACCTTTGACAAAATTATTCCGGAAAACCATACTAGAACCAATAGATAAACCCTAGCTACTAACTGCAGCAACAACTCAAGACAAGTAGAGTGCTACTTCTCCAAGGGTAACGCACAAGAGAGAGAATATCCATATCCACATAACAATTACCATACACAACTGCAACAATTGCATCCACACTACTCTCTCAAAATTGCGCCATACTTAGCAAGAATATCACCAAGAGTATTGCCAAGAATATCACAAGGAGTTTCACCAAGAATATCACCAAGAATATCACTTGATAGTGCTAGAGAGAGACCAAGACCAAGAGATGACCATGCACCCTTATTTATCCTTGCAGCTGCAGTTGCAATTGCAACTCCATCTCTCCATAAGACTTGCGCTCTGACTGGGTGTACAAATGAGATAAAACGTCCTCTATTTATATTAATCTGTCTAATGAATTTTCTAGCTGGGTCGACCTGACTTTCTAGTAGTTATATTTTCTATTTATATTTTTCCTATGGAACCAAATTGTATTTCTGGAAGATAATATTATAATATTATTTATTCTTCTAGGTCGACTTGTCTTCTAGGGTTTTCACACATCCATTTAGGGTTTCCCTTACTTATGGAATATTCCATTCTAGTCAAAGGTTACACGTGAAGATTAATACCTCCGCAGCTACTGTAACATCAACACCACTTGCATTTTGGAGAACATTGTCAGTGCATCCTGGCCTTGTATGTTCTTTGTATATTATGTTATGATTGCAGTCAAGGCAATGCCATCATCATGTGGTATTATGTCAAACATTGCCCTTGCATCCTCCATTTTGTCATTCTGGGCATATCCTGAAATCATTGAAGTCCATGAAACAACATCTCGTCAAACATACATTGAACCTCTACCATTTTTCTTTCTTGAGCATATCCTACAATCATAGCATTCCATGGGATTACATTTCTCATAGGCCTTTTGTCGTACAACTATTGTGCATATTCCATTCTCCCACTCTAGGCATGGCCTGAAAACATATTAGTCCATGAAATAAAATTTCGTCCAGTCATTTTTTTCAAACATTTGGAATGCATCCTCTACATTCCAAAGAAGACCAAGACCAAATCTTTTGCTTAGTACTATATTTCATGGGATTATAGGGTTTGTATGTAATGTCCCCATTTTTGGATTCCCCTCCGTAGTTAGAGGCCACCATGTGAGTTTATGTCATCCTGGCCAAAGTAGTAAAATGAGGTTAACATTGGGCTCGGGAAATTTGGGGGAGTTATATGGGGACCAAGCTAGTCCATTCGCCATCTTTCATCATCAAGATCATTTATTCACAGTTCGCTCTTGCTTTCGTGGGGTTCTGATGATTTCTGTAATTTTGGGTTATTATTGAGCATACCTTAATTAAATACACTAAAGGTATTATTCATATCATATTATTTGAGGGGATACCTTCGTGTAATAGCTCGTTGAAGTTGAGACAAGAAGATCTAAAGGTTGGGATGATGAAAAAGAGACTTCTAGCGTTTGGGAATGTCTTAAAATCCAATTAATCACTTTCTAACATTAAAAAGTGTTATAAAAAGGGTGTTTTAAGTGACTTAAAGTTTATGAAGACACTTTATTTTATTAAAAGGGTAAAAGGGTCAAAAAATAGATAAAAGGAGAATGAGGGCACTCTTTCTCTCATTATGCATATTGTTGTTTTCTAAAACAAAATTGAGAGAGAGCTCTTGTGGCTCTGGATCTTCGGATGAAAACCCTAGGGATTTTGAGAGATTGGTTTCAGGGGTGAAACTATCCACCCTAGCTGGTCATTGAGAGGAGATCATCCAGATCTTCTTATTGTGCTTCATTTGTGATGGAGTTCGTCTTCTTGTAGCTGAGATTTCTTCTTCGTGGCTGAATTATTTTATTGCAGTTGAGTTATTTTGTTTGGAAGCGGAGTTTTTTCATATGTGGGTTGAATCTTTGTTGAGAAGGCCGATTTTGTCAAGGAGAATAGATTTATTGGGACGTTGGCTGAGTTGTATACCACTGTAGGTGCATTTCTTGAATCTGGGTAGTAGATTTACCTTGTTGGTTGAACTTTTTCCCACCGTTGGTTGAGTAAATTGATAGAGGACCAAGTTCATTCATATTTTGGCTTAGATTTTTCATTTTGAGAAGCATAGTCATTGTGGGTCGACTTGATATCAGTTGGTGTAAAGTATTTTTACTCCTAGATTGTTGTTCTTTCACTCATTTTGTTGTTGTAACAGAATATAATTTTAGACTTGTTTGTCTTTTCGTCACTGATGTGTATTCATATATCTACAGGAAACACATATTTAATGAACGGTTCAAAAGTATTTCTTTATTTGTTGTAAATTTGGGGATAATATTATGAGTGTCTCATTTATATATCAATCCAAAATCAATATAAATAGAGAAATCAGATTTATTTTTGTATACATTACTATGTAATTGAATCATTGTTGTTATAGTTGTTGTTGTCAATTTTATATGGCAAAAACTCTTCAAAGGGGGTCCAAGTTGTTGTGGAAAAATCTATATATAAACAACACCCCATAGACCTTTACACCAACAACCATTTGACACATTGACTACGCAGTAGACTAAGAAAAATTCAAAAACAATTAGCCAGAACATTACAGTGGCATCAGAACCCAAAATCTAGCCAGCTTGTTGGGGAAATGATCGTTGTTTCCAGGTAATCAAATTCAAATAATAATTTCATTTGGGCATCATGGCTACTCTAACAGATCAAATGCACTCTTTTCTTGAATCTATGAGGCAAAATTAGGTTGGTTTTGGAAAGAGATAGAATACAGGAAAAAAAGGACAGGATGAGGAGTTTACAGATTGTTTGAGGGAATATATGGTGCTTAGTGAAGCATTTCACACAACCATGTCATTCAAGGATTTTTTCACCATCAAACATCCTAGGTGGTATGAAACCCAAGTATCAGTGGACAAGAAGGCGAAGATGCCAAGGAAAAAGGTACTAGTTTTTTAAGATTTTGATGCTTCTAAAAATGAGGATGACGACACAGCAACATCTAATACACCTTTAGCGTTTTCCTATGATGCATACCCCCCTTCTCTCGTTAGGGCTACACGAACTCCCAATCTAGGATCGATCAAGAAAATGAGTCGGATCAACTCTTCGGGTCTCTGGTAGACCCCAAAACCATTTACATAGGCCCTTTTTCCCGTGGCGCAGGCTGTATGAGACCCGTGAGCCCTCTCATGAGTGTTGTTCAAACCTCAACACAAAACGGGCGCTAGATATTATTTAGCTATGCCCTTTCCCTTACGTGACCATGGCTATGACCACTCGCCTAATCAAAAGGCACGTCACAACTTAGCGTGTCAGGTCTTTGCATGTGAGTCACCCCGACTCTCCTAATCTACGAAATCCTGAACTTCGAGTTAGAGCCTAGATTGCGCTAAGTCCTCCCTCAACCTTCACCAATGTGACCCCTCTCTATGACCTAGGGCCAACCTTTTGAGCACTTCGATATTTCGCACTTCGCGTCTCCTGAAATCTTGCTTGCTCATCCTTCTGATACCTGAAGTTACAAAATCCGATCTTTTCTTGCATTAGATCAACGACCCACGACCCCTGTGATATGAAGGTCTTGCTTCCTCCTTCGTGTATTGGGACTTTGTGTTTTTTGAAGTTGGAGGATCGTTCACCTCTCTTTTCCCAATTCTCGATTCCCCGATCGGAGAATCCTTCTAGGTGCTAGTTCCTTTCCTCTAGCCCCTTTTTGACTTTGATGTTGGGATATGACCTGGGGCCCAACTATTAAGTGTTTCAGGACTTCGTGTTTTACGAAGTCGAAATACCTCTCACCTCAGATCTTTCGATCCTCGAAACCCCGAAATTCTCCTTGGACAATCAACGATCAAAATCTCTCCTTGATCAACGACTGTGATCTTTTCACGAGTTCGCACTGTTGTAGGAAAATCTGCCTGCGGACAAGTAGATCGACCTCTAGAGCTTGACCTTAACCCTAGACAGAAAAATGATTAACGTGGACACTGAATTCCTTTCAAATCTATCTAAGCCTAATGCATG
>SNQJ01S0005992.1:23943-41343 GCA_010110895.2 Picea sitchensis
TTAGAGTTGTTAAAGTATGTTAATTTCATCAAGGATGAACAGGTCAAGATTCAAAGGTTCCTGAGTAGGTTGCTATCAATATTCAATAACAAGATACAATATGATGATCCCAAGACATTGGATGAAGAAATAAGAAGAGCCAAGTGTCTCTATGATCAGCATAGAGGAAGACCAAATTTCCAAAAGGCTTGGAAACAAAAGAAGAAGGGTAACATGGAGTAGAGGAAGGGAGGGTATAATCCACCATTCTTCTAGAATACTTCTCAAGGGAAACCAACTCAAAATTAACCCAGAATGTCAGAAAATTTGGGAAAAAGGCTGAGGCAACAACCCATTAAATGTTGGGGTTGTGAAGGCGATCACAAGTACAAAGATTGTCCCCATAGAGGTGAAAAAATGAGGAATTTTCATAATGTACAGCATGATGATATACTGGAGCACATAGGCATAAACATGTCAAGGATCTATGCAGCCCTTAACAACAAGCAAGTTGAATTTTGATCGCACATGATTGAAGTGGAAGGTAATATCAATGATCAATATTGGGACAGACATTTTGGGACAAGTTTTGGGGATTGCATGTAACAAACACGAAGGAAGGAAATTCAGTTAGCGCATTTTCTAGGATCAGTGCGTGCGAAAGAAGGAAGTTAGTTAGAATCCATTAGGCATTTTGGTCCATTTGAAACGGGTTGAGCCCTAATGTAAATGTATAAATGTGTAAGGGTTTTTGGGATACAGTAAGTGTTAGTAGAAGAGTCATAAATCGATTAGCTGAGAGTGAATGAGAAGAGTAAGTGAGCAAGTAAGAAGAGATAAGTGTGCATTGTATGCGCGAACATCAAGGGAATTTTGGGGTATAACTGAGATATCATGTATGAGCGCAGTGCGCACATTTGGTAAGGGATTATTCTGAATAATAATATAAGAAGTCGTTCATTGTGGATGTAGCCCATCTTGGTTGAATCGCGTTAAATATGGTGTCTTTGTGTTATGTTTTGATGTGTTTGTTTATTGTTATGTTTATTGTGTGCACATAATGTATGAATGGTTAATATGAATGTGTTACTTGTTCTGATGTTTCTGTGCATATGATATAAAGCATAAGGAATGAATGTTAAGTAGAATGGTTAAAATGAATGCCTCACATTCCTCCATGACTGCAGAAACCTGGTTCCTGCAGTCCCCATAGATACCTCGGGTGAGACTTCACATGATTGCGGGTGATGCTAAAAGGGTCGTTGTCTTGGGGTTTTCGTTGGTGAATTCATGTTGAACCCTAGGTTTTCCCACTGCACACCAACAATCAACCTATTTCTATTTTGATTGATTCATGAGCTAGTCATAGTTATATAGATACTAAGTTGGTGGAAAGATTTCATTTGCCAAAAAGAAAACTTGGTAGACCTTGGTTGGTTAAGTTAGCTACAGGATCTAAGAGAAGAAGTAATGAGATGGTTAAGGAATGTATGATGGACATGAATGGACTTATCACAAAGGCAGATTTGAATATCATCCCTTTAGGTTCATATGATTTCCTAATTGGTATGGATTGGTTTGACAAGCATCATGTTGTCCTAGACTGTTATAACAACGCATTTAATTGCTTGGATGAGGAAAGGAACTTAAGAATATTTCAAGGTATTCCAAGGGTTGCAACTATCAGAGAAAATTCAGCCTTGCAGCTGAAAAGAATATTTAGGAAAGTATGTTGAATATTTGCAGCACATATGGAAGAGACACCTAAAGATAAAGTGCCAAGCATTGAAGACTATGCAATCCTAAAATAATTTGAGGATGTATTTAGAGAAATATCAGGGTTGCCACCCAAGAGGGATATTGACTTCTCTATTAATTCAATGCCTGGAACAACCCCAGTTTCCAAGACTCCTTATAGAATGAGTACACTAGAACTGAAAGAATTGCAAATGCAGCTTGAAGAGTTTTGAAGAAGGGGTATATACGCCCCAAGCGTGTCACCTTGGGGTGCCCCAATGCTATTTGTGAAGAAGAAGGATGGAAATTTGAGGTTGTGCATTGATTTTAGGCAGCAGAACAAGGTGACTATGAAGAACAAGTATCATTTGCCAAGGATAGATGATATTTTTTATCAGCTGAAAGATGCAAAGATATTCTCCAAGATTGACCTCAGATCGGGCTACCATCAAGTAAGGATTAAAGATGAGGGTATTAGCAAGACAACATTTAGAACAAGGTATGGCCATTATGAGTTTACAGTGGTGTCATTTGGGTTGTCAAATGCACTAGTTGTCTTTATGTGTTTGATGAATAAAATTTTCATAAATTAATTGGATAAGTTTGTCATTGTCTTCTTGGATGACATACTTATCTACTCTAAGTATGAATAAGAGCATGAGCAGCACTTGAGAATGGTTCTACAAGTATTGAGGGAACATCAATTGTACCAAGCTGAGCAAGTGCTCATTTTATCAGAGGCATATACATTATTTGGGCCATATTATTTCAGAGAAAGGGATAGTAGTGTACCTAGAAAAGATAAAATCCATTGAAGGATGGCCAACACCAAAGAATGTCTCATGGGTGAGGTCATTCATGGGACCTATAGGTTACTATAGAAGATTTATTGAAGGATTCTCAATAATTGCACACCCATTCACTTCTTTGCAAAAGAAGGGAGTGAAGTTCAAGTGGACTCCTGAGTGTGAAGAAAAATTTCAACACTTAAAGAATTTGTTGACAACTGCACCAATCTTGAAGGTGGTTGATCCAAATGAAGATTTTATTTTATGCATTGATGCATGCAAGGAAGGGCTTGGAGGAGTTCTTATCCAAAATGGGCATGTGATATGATATGAATCAAGGAAGTTGAAGGAATAGGAAAAGCACTATGCCACTCATGATTTAGAATTGGCAGCCATAGTTCATGCCTTAAAGATGTGGAGACATTATCTTATGGGAAAAAGATTTGAGTTGACGATAGACCATAGTGGTATGAAATATTTGTTTAGACAACCAACTTTGAATGCTAGGAAAATCAAACGGCTAGAATTTATTAGTGAATATGAATTTGATATAAAGCACATCAAAGGCAAGGAGAACAAGGTGGATGATGCACTGAGTAGGAGGGTGCATGAAATGCATGCTACAACCATTAACATGTGAAAATATAATTTAAAGGGAAAAAAAATATAGAATTTGCAAAATTAGATCAACACTATGTGCAAACAACATAAAAATTACAGCTAGGTAATTTGCAGTAGAAAACTAAAGATTATGAGCTAAGAGAGGATAGAATCCTCATGTACAGGGGCAGTGTGTATGTGCCCAAATCTCAGGAGATGAAAAATATGGTGTTGAGGGAGATGCATAATGTGCCTTATGCTAAGCACCTAGGGTGCTAGAGAACAATTGCAATTGTCAAGAGCCAATATTTTTTTCCAGACATGACGAAAGTAGTGGTTGAGTATATTGCTAGATGTTTAGAATGTTAGAAGGTCAAGGTTGAGCATGGACATCCATGTGGTTTACTACAAAAATTGCCCATTCTGGAATGGAAATGGGAAGTGGTGACAATTGATTTCATCACCAAGCTGCGTAAAACAACGAAGCAACATGATTCCATCATGGTGGTGGTGGATAAGCTTACTAAAGCTGCTCATTTTATTCCTGTAAATCTAAACCATAAGGATGCTAACATTAAAGAGATTTACATGAGAGAAATTGTCAGGTTACATGGTGTGCCTAAGGCAATTGTTTCTGACAAAGATCCAAAGTTCACATCAAACTTTTGAAAGGGATTATTGAAAGGATTTGGGAAAAATCTAAACTTTAGCACAACATACCACCCTGAATCAGATGGGAAAACAGAAAGGTTCAATCAGGTGATTGAGGGTATGCTAAGAATGTATGTGATGGATAAACGATCAAAATGGGAAGATTATTTACATTCAGCTGAATTTGAATATAATAACAGGTATTAGACATCCTTGAAGATGATCCTATTTGAGCATTTTATGACTGGAAGTGCAACACACTAATGAGTTGGGAAAATCCAACAGACGGAGGAGTGGTTGGGTCAAAATTGCTCATAGAGATGGAAGACCAGATGGTGAAAATAAAGCAAAATTTAAAGGTTGCTCAAGATAGGAAGAAAATTTATGCAGACATAGGTAGAATGCACAGAGAGTTTAAACTAGGTGAGCATGTCTTCTTAAAAGGGAAGGCTAAGAAGAGTTCACTAAAATTGGGGAGTTGTCCAAATCTGGCAGCAAGATATTGTTGACCATTTGAAATCCTTGAAATGATTGGTCATGTTGCATACATGCTTTCACTGTCTCCATCCATGTGCATTTGTAATGTGTTTCATGTATGTTTTCTTAAAACGTATGTGCATAATGCTAATCATGTAATTGATTGGAATGTGATTCAGGTGGAGCAAGAAGGCGACTTCTGAGTTCAGTCGACATGAATACTAGGTTGGAAAGTCAAGTTTCTCTGAAATCAAGCAATAGGACTGGTAAAGGTCCATTGGACCTGTTACGGTCATGAAGATGCAACCTGGGAACATGAGGATGCCATGTGAGAAGAGTACCTGCATTTTTTTGAAAAAATATTATTGTACATGTGTATATAATGCACTGAGGACAATGCAAAAATAAGAGGGAGTGGAATGTAATACCCCTAGGAAAAACCACAAGTTGTAATGTACATATGCTTTATAGGCTGGTGAGTCGGGATGTTTTGAGCCCAAGTGCCTTTGTATATATGCATATATTTTGAGGCCAGAGTGTCTGTGTGTTTAGGCCAGTGAGCTTAACAAAATGTATTATGTAATCACACTCGTTTTTATTAATAAAATACATCACTACTGCAAACCAAGTCAAATGAAAGGGGGCTAAGGGAAAAAGGGGCTAAGTCATGGGGGCTTAAGCCAAGGAATAAAATAATATTATTCCTAACTCATAAGCTTTATGTTATAATTTTATCATAAGTTCCCAAGTGAGAGGAATGATTACCAAGTGGAGTCAAAGGCATTTTCGAGGTGACAAGTGTTAAAATAAGAACATGCAATATAATGTGGGGAACTTAGTGTAATTGGCATCATTCCTACAATCATTCACTCATTCTTGCATTCATAACCTTGTACTTTGGTTGGAGATTCTGAGTAGGAGCTAAATTTGTTTACCCTGTAAATCCTTGGTGGTTTGGGTTGAAGAAGTAGGTTGTCAAGCCTGTAGAGCAATTTTCTTCGGGTGAGAGAATTGTTGGGAATAGTTTTCCTGGTGTGTTGGGCTAGTGGGTGGTGTAACTCCTTGAGACCTTGTGTTCCACGTGCTACAGAGCTATGAGAATTCCTGGTCATCTTGTTGTTGAAGCCCTAGAAAGGAAGTGGGACAATCTAGAGGATTTTTTAGCAAAGAAGGGGGCACATTTCCTTAGGTGGAACAAGTCATGGGGAATGAGAGGTTGTGTGCAAGGAACTGTTGTTGGAGTGTACAGTTGATCTTGTTCTTTATTGAGCTATTTGTCATACCTTAGTTTGGATTAGGTAGCCTTTTATCTGGTGGATTCATAGCCCCATCTCGGAGGTGACATGTTGTTGAAAGGGTATAAACAACAGAGTCTACTACTGGAAGGAACGTCTAAGGTCTACACGTAGTTGGTGATTTATAGCGAAAGATAAGTGCTCTTTTATGTGTGTTACATATTGTTTGTCATGTGTATTTTTTTATGTTATTTCTATTTGCTAAAAAATGTACATAATTATGCATGGTCCTAAACTTTGCGGCATTGTTTTGTCGGTACAATAGTCAGAACTACCTCTGGGGCCAGTTTAAGGGCCTAAACGATGTTTTTCCGCGATAAGACACCTCAATGATCATCGAAAACATGATTGAGCATGTGAAATGAATATCCTCATTAATACCTTTTCAATGACCTATCGTGTGCCCCAAACGGAGATTGTATGACAAAGTTATGACCCTAAGAAGTTGATACACCAAACTACCCAAAACAGGGTCCACAAACCTGTTGGTTTTTCATCTTCCGAGGTTAGGGTTTTGGATTTTCTTTATGTTAAAAAGTCCTTTGGAGCCTCATTGTAACCATCATATTCTTGTGAATGAGCCTAGCCATCACATCTCTTCTCAGAGATAAGCTTCCACCATTCTAGTGAGTCATTCACTCTGTAATTTTATAGTTTTTGTACATTTTCTCATTAATAAAAAATTGTGCATTATTGTATCTTTGTTTTTATTGAAATATTTATGTGTATCTCGCAATATCTCTGTATATTTCATTGGTATGTCTCTGCCTTCATTTCATTCTCAAAAATAATCTGGATCAGTGGTATCAGAGTAGGATGCTCATTGTTGTTTCTTAGTGCATGTCCCCGACGAGGTTAGGGTACAAAGAGTTGGGTTTCGAGCTAGTTTCCCTTGAGGAAACTTGCTCTCGTATTCCAAGCGGCCTCCCATGGTGGAAGAAAAGAGAGACGCGGGAGTAGAAGATCCCATCAATTTGTTGCTCACAAAATCCCTCGCGCAACAGGGGAACAAGATGTTGGAGAATTTTTCCCAAATCCTTCAATGATTGCCAACAATAACATGCGCGTCTTCGTCAAGCAATCTCTCTGGAGACGCTACCCCATTCAAGGTAAAAGTTATTTTTTGTAATCCCGTATTTGAAGGTCAAATCAATGCGGATGCTTTGGAAAAATGGTTAAATTTGCTAGAAGGTTATTTCTTTGTTCACATTTTTTTCCGGCAAATAAAAGATCACCTTTGCACTCCTTAAGGCTCCCCCCCATGTCAAACATTAGTGTGAAACTTACTGGGAGAAAAGTTCCATAGAGGAGTCTGGAATATTTGGGACGATCCCACTTGGGATTTTTTTATGGATGTGTTCAAGGAGAAATATTACCCTGTGGGAAATTATGATGACCAGTACATCAGATGGACCACGATGCATCAAAAGCGGGACGAAATAGTGTTGGAGTTCAAAAATACCTTCCATAC
Organism: Picea sitchensis; assembly: GCA_010110895.2. NCBI lineage: Eukaryota > Viridiplantae > Streptophyta > Pinopsida > Pinales > Pinaceae > Picea > Picea sitchensis. The sequence continues at coordinate 30,942 of SNQJ01S0005992.1, forward strand.
CTTGCACACCAAGTTGGGTATCAGAGACTCTGAGTGGCATCTGGTTCTAAAATACTGCGGGGCTATACATAGGTACACCTAAACCGAAATGGAGTTTCTGGACATCTCATCACTGGGAGCCACTTATAAATGTCCTATAAAAATCGAGCAGAAATTTAAGCAGCGGAACAAGTGGGAATTTGGGTTTGCAAATCCAAAACAACCAGAGTATGGTAAAGGCATCCCTAACTCATAGAGCAGACAACCTCAAGAACACCATTCCAAGCCACAGGAAAAGAAGGGTAATAGAAAGACGAAGAAGGACACTGGGAAGTGGTGCAACTTCCACAAAATCCCTTGGCACAACACCGATGAATGTTGCTCAAAACAATCATTGGTGGTCGAGATCAAAGAAACAGATTCGAGCCCCAACTCAGACTCTGATTCAGACACTAATAAAAGGAGACAGATAATCAATGTAGAACCCACCACCAGTGTCGTGATCGCAACAATCCAACCAGAAGAACCAGAGGATCTTGAGGAGGGGGAGCGCCTTTTCCATTCATAGTTGTGGGTGAAGGGGACCCCACTGCATTTTATTGTTGATAGTGGAAGCCAAAAGAAACTCATCTTAGTAGAGGTCATCAAGCAGTTGGATTTGCTGACAACACCACACCTGCATCCATACAACATCAGATGGCTTTGCTAGGGACGATATCTTCGTGTAATCCAGCAGTGTCGCTTATCATACGACATCAGGCCCTTCAAGGATGAGGCATTATGTGATGTTGCCCCACTGGAATTCTGTGATGTTCTGTTAGGTCAGCCATATATGTGGAGGTGTCATGTTGTTTATGAGTCTTGACCCCGTATCGTCATTGTTACTCTAGGGGGTCAGCCCTACAGGATACCAGAGGTAGTTATGACTATTGTACCAACAAAACAATGTCACAAAGTGGTCTCTCATACCGCAAAGTTCAACCTCTTCACAATATGTTAAAAGGTGAACAGAAAGACACTGCAACCACTACAGCCTCAACCCAAGCACCTTTATCCAGTAGAAGCAGGTCGACAAGATTACAGAAAAGCGCAAATATTCCTTCTGCACATAGTCATCTCATGTATCCATACTGGTTAGAAATTTCCAACCCTTCCAATATCAGGTTCTCGACAACATTCCACAAGCCAAGCAGCACAACTTCTCCAGCAAGGCAAGCAGCCCACCAAGGTTTAGATTCAGCAAACGCTTACCCCTCTCCCCCGAGAACTCAACGCAATGGAGACCATTGCTTCATAAGGAGGGAGTATTGATCCAAGTGGATATCGGTTTCCACCCACCTATTCCAATTGGCTCAAAACAATTATTTGGCAATTTACTATTTTTAGCAGTTTTTTGGGTCCTAAACTTCTAGGGTCATTTTAAGGGCCTAAACGACAATTTTTCGCAATTCGACACCTCAATAATGATGTGTGCCATTATTGATACTTTGAAATGAAGATCCTCATCAATACCTTTCCAATGAGCTATCGTGCACCCCAAATGGAGATCGTATGCTAAAGTTACACCCTCGAGAAGTTGACACACCAAACTACCCAAAACGAGGTCCACAAACCTATTGGCTTTTCATCTTCCGTGGTTAGGGTTTTGGATTTTCTTTTTGTTAAAAAATCCTTTGGAGACTCATTGTAACCATTATCTTCTTGCGAATGAGCATAGCCATCACATCTCTTCTCAGAGATAAACTGCCACCATTCTAACAAGTCATTCACTCTGTAATTTACAGTTTTTGTACATTCTCTCATTAATAATAATAAAAATTGTGCATTATTGTATCTTTGTGTTTATTGCAATATTTATGTGTATCTCGCAATATCTTTGTATATTTCATTGTTATATCTCTTCTTTCATTTCATTCTCAAAAATAATCTGGATCACCAACCAATACAAAAACATTGGCTACTATGATTATACAAACATAGTGCTTCTTTGAATACCCAAGCAACCAAATAGGTATGCTAATAACCATTTAATGTATATAGTTAAGGAGAGAATTTAGGTAAGGTATCAGGGGAGAGTATTGCATTTTGTGTGGCTTATTCATAGTGGGTATTCAAAACCTTACTAGATATGAGTTCAAGTATACTATAAAATTTACCCTTAGGCCATGCTAACATGAAATACGCCAGTAAAGAGCCAGTATATCCTTCGGAACCATGCAAATGAAGCATAATTCATTAAGTGCCTTTCAAAGTTCAATATATTCAGTGGGGGGTAGGGCATTGACTTTTAATACCACAACAAATTGAAGCCATTGAGTCAAAACTTAAACAAAGCCATGGCCTAGTGAAAAACCAAAATTACCAATCACATAAACTAATTCTAAAACTGAGAGTGGGAGTCTTNATTCAGTGGGGGGTAGGGCATTGACTTTTAATACCACAACAAATTGAAGCCATTGAGTCAAAACTTAAACAAAGCCATGGCCTAGTGAAAAACCAAAATTACCAATCACATAAACTAATTCTAAAACTGAGAGTGGGAGTCTTTCTAGTTCAAAGCCAGAAATCTATTAATACAGAAGCACAAATGGAATTCATAACCAACATTTTAAGCATTACACCTCAAGAAAAAATGGGTACTCCATTTGGCCCTAGTATTTATTATTCATTCTCAAGTGAGAATATCAAAAATCCATAAACAAAGAAAAGGGAAAAAAAATTGTATCTACACAATATAACAAATTTACACAAGATATTGAAGAGTCATATCCCCACAATGCAAGTTTAAGAAATCATACCAAATGACCAGTCTTTGACATTGTTCATGCATTTAAAAAAAAATCCTTAGGGAAGAAACACTCGTGAAGGAATTATTTATTTCTTCATTCATACACCATTAAATATTCACAATGGGGAAACTTAAATCTTTGAAACTTAACATTATAGATTATCTTGAGATGTATCCCACCCAAACAAAACCAAAAAGACTAGTAAGCATTGGTCTCCCAAGGCCATGATTTATCCACCACCAACAATAGCATTGTTTAAACCTAGGAGAGATGGTTTCAATCCAAGAGAAGGTAGTTACAACCTAATGCAAGTAAAGGTTGAATTAAAACATAGAGGGAGGGAAAAATGCAGTAAACTAATTAACCAGTAGAGGGATTAACCCTCTTTTTCATCAAACATGGGTTTCCATGTGGCTACCACTATTTTATTAGCTCGACGATCATGAGTTAACCCTTATCACATCAAACATGATTGATCCAGATTTTATGAGTATAATGAAATGAACATGGATTATCATTATTATTAACACATAGACACAAGGAATAATAACAGAAATACAGTAAAATTGGCTTCTATTCAATAAAGAAATAAGTTGAAACTGTAAAATGCAGACTGAAAACAAGCTTGTTAGAATGGTGGTGACTTATCTCTGAGAAGAGATGTGACGGCTGCACTCATTCGCAAGAACATGAGTACAATGAGGCTCTGAAAGAATGTTTACAATAAACATGAATTCCAAAACCCTATACATCCAAAAACCTAACCCTAGGAGATGAAGCGCCAAAAGTCATGTGGGCCTCGTTGGGGTAAGTTAGTACATCAACTTCTCAGGGTCGTAACTTTTGCATACGATCTATGTTTTAGGTGCATGATAGCTTGTTAGAAAGGTATGTCCAAGGACTACACATTATGCCATCAAACTCTAACTCAATCTACACTTTCATTGTGGTGAGCCCTAAAAACATTGTTTAGGGCCTCAAAACAATTATGAAAGTTCAGGACCCGAAAACTAGGAAAAACTGCCAAACTAAAAAACTACCAAGATGAGCCAATTGGAATAGTTGGGTGGCTACTGATATCCACCTGGATCAATGGTGGTTTCCTTCATGTCATTCAATGCATGTTGGTGTATGAAGTGAGGGGAGTTGAAGTGGCCTATATACAATGAAATCTTTCAACTCAAAGCCCAAGGTCAGATCTCCATTGAATCTAGAAATAGATGCAAGACTCTACTACTTTTAAAACCTACCTCCAATGTATATTGATTTATCATATGATTACACAACCTAATCAATCAAGGGTAAGTGTTAAGGTTGGAGCACTCAAGGTTCAATCTTTGTGTAATTTTATGTGAAACATGGTTTGGATTATAATATACTTGTGTTGTCTGCCAATGTTTAGTGCATAGTCATAATTCCTAAGGTGGTTATAATGTAGATTCAATAATCCAAACCCATCATTGCAATCAAAATCATAATTCCTATGTTGACTAAAAGACAACAAATAGTCTTAAGAACGTTTTGTGTTAGATACAAGAATGATGAAGTGGACGATTATGATCGAATTGAGATTTTATTTTTTTCAGAATCAAGCTCAAATTTGAACCAAATTTAGCTCCTATGGTATAAGCAGAGATTCTTTTGATAAAAACTTGACAAGGGTTTGAATGAACTCAATATAGCATTGTTCTTCAACATATATGAAATAAACTATATTCGTATAGAATCATCAAATTCAACTCAAGTGAAACAATGCTAGATTTAGTCGATTAGGGATCTAAAATAACTCATAATGAATTGATACTACAAGTCCTAAATTGTAAAAATAATGTCAAGCAATGTAAGGTTGTTAATCCAGACATTAAGGGATACTTGAGTCTAGTCAATGGTGAATTTGATCATAGTTGATAAGCTTGTCATCTCCTCAAAACTACGAAAAAAAAAAAAAAACAACAACAACAACTTACGATAAATTAATCAACCTCAAATATCATTTAAATTAAAAGTGCAAAATCGTTAAAGGTAGAAAATTAAGGAGTTGGGTCAAGTGCTTCTTAGCCATTAACATTGTTACTTTCAGAAATAGGACAAGCATGACATTAATTTTTTATTTCATTTCAAAATGAAAATCAACAAAAGTAATCCAAATTCATAGGAGGAAAAGGCACTTGAAGTGTAGTCACGTAATCATGATGATTTCCACCATACAAACATAATGTTCATTTACTAATTGATAGACTTGAACAAAATAGTTACAGGTACTTATCTTTTTTAATAGTTACACATGTGGAATTCACTGTGTGGGAGTGATTTTCCTCCAATTGCATGTATCCACCATGGACACCACCCCCAAGTTAGGTTATGAGGAGAAAATTATGGTTACAATTAATCTAGCTTAGAAACAACCCAAAATGTGTTTCTAGGTGATCTTAGTTATAGAGTATAAAGCCTCAACAATGTAATAAAGTCTCATTGTATAAGTGACCAGCCATTAGGATTAAGTTTAATATTTGTTATTAATAGAAGGTAGTTGGGTTATCCAACCACCTGTGAACTATATAAAAGAGATTCAATGTCAATGTAATTAATGATTTCATGATAATAAAAGTATCTTTTAAATGAGTCCAGTCTTATCATATCTCTAACTTTTTATGCTCTGAAATTTCACACGGTATCATAGAAGGATGGCCCTAAGTATTATTTTTAGTGAATGAGTTTGATTGATTATAAGGGTTTAGAGAGGAATCCTACCACTCGAGCTAAAATCGTTCACCGATGTGACTGCAAGTGTGAGCCACCATTCACCACAATATCCATTGTAAAAAATCTAATTTCTATTAATCAAGGGAAAAGGCCACGTGACATAGGGAATTTGAAGAAATCATCGAGGATGTAGTCTCCACATTAGAGAAAAGGTAACTAATGTAACCACCAGTTTCAAGGAATAAAGTAACTGACAATTTCCACCATCCACTACTTGTAATTTGTAAAGGAGACACCATATCAAAATTGAAATCAAGTCATGGTATCCAATAAAATAAATCCCCCATTCAAATGGAGCCACCATAGTTCAACATATATCCAATAGAATAAGTTAGCCATTGCATGAAAGAGGAAAGGTGCCCATGAAGAATCTAAGTGTTTACCACCAAAGTTTTTTAGGGCCTATAGGGAATAAAAAAATGTGTTTATCATCAAATAAAAAGAGTTGCATTTTTTGGAGCGAGGGATTAGAGCCATCTAATTGTTAAAGGAAGAGTAGCCCTGGTTGTCATGCCTAGCATACCATGAAGATACAAAGAGAAACAAAAGTAAAAAAACATCACATAGTAGAGTTATATATTTGATATGGGTAATTTTTTGCTTATTTTTATATAAAGAGTTATTTAATTCCCAAGCTTTGTGGAAGGTGAAGGCTCCGTCTAAATTGAATATACTTATGTGGCTTGCTTTCTCTTATCGAGTTCTAAAATGGGATCATTTACAAAGAAGAGGTAAAGCGAGACCAAATTGGGCAGTCTTTACAAGGCACATGAGGAAACAAACTTTCATATATTTCGGCTATGTCTTTTTTCTATACAAGTTTGGCATGAGATCGAAGAGTCCTTGATTTTGGCCTCCTTGTGGCATGGAGACATCATTGAGGTTTGTCTTCAATCGTGGTTTTCTCGGTAGGAATTGAGTAGCTTGTGAGTTGTATCGTTTCTAGTTATTTAGGGTATATGGACAACAATGAACTATGCTCTCTTTGAAGGCAAACTTCACCCAACCTTCCAAGTTTAGACACAAGTAATGGGTCTCCTTCCTTTCTTCAAAGAGGTTTCCAAGAAAAAGATCCCTAGGATGGTTGGCGAGGCACAGGTGGATAAGACCTTTCCTTGGGGCCACTTCGATGGGGCATATCAAGGACATAATAGATTAGTGGGACTCGGGTTTATTGTTTCCTATCATATCCCCATTACTTTCACTTTAAAGCAAACATGGGGCGAGGAACCAATAATATAGGTGAATTTATAACACTATTTTATTTGCTTAAATTTACCTTGGAAATGGAACTTTTTACAATTCAGATATTTGGTGACTCCCTTATGGTTATCAAGTGGATGCTTAAACAGGGGAAGGTTCAAAATATTGGACTATTGGCTATAGCGAAACAAGTGAAGGACATAGAAACAGCTTTCTGAGATATCATATTCCCACATATTTTCCATGAGAAAAACCAAGTGGTAGATAAACTCTAAAAGGAAGGTCTGGTTTTGATGGAGAACACCTATGTCCTTGCAAAATTTCAAGAAGGGCATTGTTTTGTTCGCGGACAGGATAGTCTGGAGGCCTTTTAATGTGACTTTTTGATTTTGGATATGTAGTATGAATATCTCTTTCCAAGGGTTTGAAGGTTACTATGTTGTGAGTGGATAACATTTTTGTTGTTGTTGTTTTAATATGTCAATGTCATATTGTCTTTGACAGTTTTTAGAGCTAGGTTCAACTCAAATTTTTGGTCATTCAAGGATCTTATCTCTAGGGTGCACATAGTTAGTGCATTGAGCATTTATATATGTCAGTGTCATACTATATTTGGTGGTTCTTTAGAGTCTTGATCAACTCATTTTTTGGTCTTCCAAGGCCCTCCTCTTTGGGGCACACATGGTCAATGCATTTGCACCTTATGATTGTATTTTATATTCTACTTGAATACAAAATACGTTTTTTTCCTTGGAAAAAAAATAGAGTTATTTAATTCCCAAAAGGAGAGAGGGTAGATAAATAGGTTTTACTTTTTCCTCCATTCCATGATCATTCGAAGAGATATATTTTAACTTCGCAAGTTAATGTTTTTCTAGCAATTTCATTTTTTGATAAACAAAATTTAGCTCTAATAATTGATATTAAAGAATCATCAAATATGTACTATAAGATTGAGAAAGTATGATAATGAAATAGATGAGGTTTTTGTGTCGAGGCCAAATCTTTTAAGATAGAAGGGATTAAGAGTAGATGTAGGTGAATATGGTTTATTGTCCAATAATTTGAGAGACACAAAATTTTAGAGTTCAAGAATGATATTTGGGAACTTGGGAATTCAACAAAGTTAGAACTTGGGAATTATGCCTTTACAAGGGTGAAGAGACAACTTAATGGAGTACCTACATGGTTCTAAAACTACAAAGAAGAGAATTTTCTTGAGTTTAATTTTAATGTTTGATTGTTAATCACATTTTAAATAGTCAGTATTGCAACCTTAAGAGGGCATGTTAGAGTATAAGGCTTAAATAATGTAATAAAGCCACATTGTATAAGTGAAAACCCATTAGGATTTAGTTTAATAGGTATCATAATAGGTGTCATTAATATGTGTTATGAATAGAAGGTAGTTAAGTTATCCAACCACATATGAACTCTATAAAAAAGATTCAATGTCAATATATTCAATGACTTGATGATAATGTGTAGTAAACCTTGATAGAGAAAAGATACAAGATAAACCTTTAACTTCACAAATAAACCCTTAACTTAAGAGATACCAAAATGTATTCAAACCATTAAAAACATAAGAATGTAGAGAGAACCCTTGAGGTAGGGTAACACCATCAAATACTCCTCATGTAAGAAAGAATTATGCAAGCCATGCTTGCTACAATGCAATAATCAACATCCAATGTATCTCAATACAATGATACTCACATGTATTTATACTTTCTCATGAGCATTCCTAGGGGTCCATACCAACTACCACTTATTATTGTAAGTTTTAAACCTGTGAAGTAAAGCAATGCATATAGATTCTTAAGCAAAACATAAATTAACCAATGGCTCATACACATAGTACACAAAGATTTATACCGGAAACCCTTAACCGGGAGAAAACCTTTCAACGCTTCATTGTATTAATTTCACCATTCACCATACAATATATATACAATGTTTTTAGGTATTTTGTAGATACCAAAACCCTAATCTTTTAATTCGGGATTAATTTAGAAAACTGCTAAAATTAGCAAAATCCGCTCAAATAGCAAAAACGCCCAAAAAAAATCGGGTCGTTGCATGTAACTGGGGGGGGCATACCTGGCCCCCCCTGGGACCCCCCTAGGAAGCACCTGACGCACACATCACAAAGCCCACTACTAGAGGGATTGTCAGACATAGTTGTCGAATCTGACGTACCCACACACACACATGCAAAGAATATAACACATACCCAACATTCTCCCACTTGTTGTTTTCTTTGCATCCAGGGGTCCACGGGATTATATAGTCAACAATCCAAGGCAGCAATGCCCATTGTTACTCTACACCAAGAGAACTTTTATGTGCTCACAGACTTTGTCAATTTATCTGCAACATTCTTCAAAGTGTCAACCTTTTCCAACAACACCTTCTTTTCTTCAACAATGTCTCTCACAAAGTGATATTGAACATCAATATGCTTTGTCTTCGAATGATAAGATAGGTTCTTTTCCAGGTAGATTTCACTCTAACTGTCACAATCTAATCTTATTTCTTGTTGTACCAACCCAATACCTGAACATAATCTCTGTAACCATACTGATTCCTTGCTTGCATGAGTGGTTGCCATGTATTCAGCTTCTGTAGTTGAGAGTGCCACTACAACCTGTCTTTTTCTCATCCAACTAATTGCTCCTCCAAATAGGTTAAACACATACCCACTTGTAGATCTTATGTGATCCAGATCTCCATCCCAGTCTGCATCAACAAAACCATGTATGTCCACCACTCTGTCCAATCTCGGTCTTCCTTGGTAGCACAATCCATAACTAGTAGTGCCATGAAGATACTTGAAGACCCTCTTTATTGTTGTCCAATGCTCCTTCCCTGGTTTTGACATATACCTGCTCAAAACTCCCACTACATGTGCAATGTCTAGTCTAGTACAAACCATTGCATACATCAGACTGCCAACTGCACTAGCATATGGAACATGGGACATGTCCTTTTCTTCTATTTGTGTCTTGGGACACTGGTCCGCAGATAACTTTACACCTATAGGAATAAGAACCTTGACCAGTTTACTTCCATGCATATTAAACCTATGCAATATTGTCTCAACATATTTTCTATGATTCAACCATAGTTTCATGTTTGCACGATCTCTTTTAATCTCCATTCCGAGAATGAAGTTATCATCACTGAGATCCTCCATGTCAAATTTGGAGGATAGCTGTGATTTCACCTGCTTGATAACATCCATGTCATTTCCTACCAGCAACATGTCATGAACATACAACACTGCATAAATGAATTGATTACCAACCTGCTTGGAATATACACAGTGATCATCCCTGCTTCTCACAAATCCCAATCCAAGAATGTATGTGTGAAACTTTTGGTACCTCATCCTAGGTGATTTCTTCAGACCATATAGTGACTTCTTTAGCTTACAAACCAGCTCTTTATTTCCCTTCACTACAAATCCTTCTGGCTACTTCATGTAGATTTATTCTTCCAAATCCCCATATAGGAATGTTTCCTTCACATCCATCTATTCCACTTCAAGATCAAAAGCAACATCAATAGATAAAAGAAATCTAATAGAAGTTAACTTAGCAACAGGAGAAAAAATCTCACCAAAGTCAATTCCCTCTACCTGAGAATAACCTTTTGCTACTAAC
>SNQJ01S0005992.1:77220-88513 GCA_010110895.2 Picea sitchensis
AATTGCAGAGCCAGTTGTGCGCACTGCAGTTGGCAGTTTTGTGCGCAGGTCTCTGGGGAAAGTGGTGCGCTAGTTCTGGGTGGGATCATCTGTTCAGTTTTGTTTCTATTCTTTTGCTTGGTGCATTTAGCCTCTCTTGGCTAGAGATTGCAGCCAGAATTCTCTTCTCGGTCAAGGTCAAGGTGCTCGGAGGTGTCTTAAGGCCTGTGGTTGGGAGACAAGGGTATCGTCGTGGTTAAACGAGCACAATCCTTAATATTCTAACACTATGTATGGTAATACTAGACACTAAGAGGGTGAGATCCATCTCAGGAGTTAATATAGGCAGGATCTTGTCTTTTTCTCACTTATTGTTTGTAAATGATGCCCTCTTGTTCAATAATGGATTGCCAAGAGAAGCAAAAAAACTATAGGAAATTCTGGAGTTATACAATGTTGCTATAGATATGGAAGTCAATGTTCAAAAATTTGCAATTATTTTTAATGGTTTGGAAATAGAACTGAAAATCCAATTGTTACAACTTTTCCTTTCAAGTATATTGACTCACAAGTTAGTTTTAAACAACTAGGTTTTGTTCTGGGGTCAAATGGTCATGGGAATAGAGATTGGGCTTGGTTCTTAGAAAATATAAAGCCTAGAATAAATCATTGGTGTAACAGATAGTTGTTGATTTAGGAAAGACTAACATTGGTAAAGTCGGTTCTTAAAGCAATTCCACTCTACTAGCATTCTTTGGCTCACATTAAAAAAGGAGTCTTGGAAAATATCATGAAAAAATGTTTCAAAATTTAGTGAACAGGAAAACAATAAAATGAGTGCATCCCCTTAGTAAAGTGGAAGAACATAACTAAGCCCAAAAATAGGGGTCTAAATATATTTGTTTTTTGGGGAAATAACTAGCTATCAAGAGTCTATGGAGAGTTATAAGAAATGAGGGATTGTAGAAGCAAACAATAATGCAAAAAATTATCAGGCATGGTACTTTGATTAGATTAGGGATACAAGGAAGAATGCAAATAATGGTTCTATACATTGGAAGGAGCTTGTACAAGCTTTTCCTATGATTTGGAACCAGTTAACTTTGTGGGTTGGGAATGGTGAATAAGTAAGGATTGGTGCAAAACCTCTGATAGGGTAGAAAAAATTGCTTAGATTATTGAATGACTTGATAGAGATTATTCAAGAAATAGATCTTTACACTCTTAATAAAGTAGCATATTGGGAATCAAGAAATTTACGGTAGCAAGGTTGGGTGAATGCTCAAAGTTTGGGATTGGAAGGTGACAATGAAAACTTGTGGATAATATTCATAGAATTCATGATGGACTTAGGGATGAGGAAGTTGATTTCCTAGTTTATTCAAAAAATCAGACTTTGGGAGAGTACACATCATACTTGAGATACTAAGCAAAGTTTTCGTCGAACATTCAAGAACCAAATTGGTGGTAGAAGGTGGTTTGAAAACTTAAATCTTTAAAAAGAATGTGTATCTCCATGTGGTTAGCCATTAAGAATACAACATTGATATGAGAGGTCTTGCAAAAGAGAAGTAGACAAGTTCCAAGAATTTTCATATTATGTATAAAGGATGAAGAAAGGATCACTCATTTACTTATGAAGTGTCCTTATGCTTAAGCCAAGAAATAAAATAATATTATTCCTAAATCATATTCTTTATGTTAAAATTTTATCATAAGTTCCCAAGTGAGAGGAATGAATTACCAAGTGGAGTCAAAGGATATTTGTAGGTGACAAGTGTTAAGATAAGAACATCCAATATAATGTGAGGAATTTAGTGTAATTGGCATCATTCATCATTCCTAGAATCGTTCACTCATTCTTACATCCATCACCTCGTACCTTGGCTGGAGAGTGTGAGAAGAAGCTAAATTTGTTGACCCTGTAAACCCTTGGTAGTTTGGGTTGAAGAAGTGGGTTGTCAGGCTTATAGAGCAATTTTCTCAGGGTGAGAGAATTGTTGGGAATAGTTTTCTCGGTGTGTTGGGCTAGTGGGTGTTGTAACTAATTGAGAAACCTTGTGCTCCAAGTGATATAAAGCTATGAGAATTCCTAACCGACTCGTTGTTGAAGCCCTGGATGGGAAGTGGGACAACTTGAAGGACTGTTGAGCAGAGAAGGGGGTACATTTCCTTGGGTGGAACAAGTTGTGGGGAATGTGAGGCAATGAGATAAGAACTATTGTTGGAGTGTACAATTGAGCTTGTACTTTATTGAGTTGTTTTCCATAGCTTAGTTTGTCTTAGGTAGCCTTTGCCCTGGTGGATTCATAGCCCCGTCTCGGGGGTGCCATGTTGTTTAAAGGGTATCAACAATAAAGTCTACAACTGGGAGGAACGTTTGAGATCTGCACACAGTTGGTGATTTACAACGAAATATAAGTGTTATTTTATGTGCGTTACATGTTGTTTATCGTGTGTATTTTTTTATCGTATTTTTGTTTGCTGAAATTGTACATAATTATGTATGGTTGTGCATGTTATTGTTAGTTTTTCATAATTGTTGCATATGCAGGGCATGGAAGTTAATAAATATTAATTGTTAGTTAATTTGCGTAGCAATGGTCATGAGATTCTAGCATGAGGTTTAAATCACCACATGTGCTTGGAAATAATTGTCATTCACGTTGGGAAATAGTTCTGCACGCACAAATGGGAAACAGATGTCATACACGGCACAAGGATGGTTGCACGCACGGTTTGTTTTACAAGGTCTTTCCTCTATTAGAATTGGTATCAGAATAAGAAAATACGTGTGGTGTGACCCAATTTGGGGTTAGTTACGTTACCTTGTGATATCAGAGCAATATTTTCAAGTTGTTAGTAATGAGAGATGTTGCATTGTGGATTTAGAGCTCTTGGTTCAACACCGGACTTGTATGGGCCAAATATCAACATGAAATTGGTGATTCGGGAATTTTTGTGAGGGTTGCAAGTTGAACTTAAGGAAAAATCAGCTAAGTGCAGAAAAGATTTGTGTACGCTAAGTGGTGGAAATGTTCGGAAAATATTGGTGCATGGGTGTGTGCACTAAAGTTTGGCATTGCGCAGTGTAGAGCTAGTGATGTGCGGTCAATATTGGTGTGTGGGGTGTGCACACTAAATTTTGGCAATGCGCAGTGCAGAGCTTGTGGTGCGCGTGTAATGTATGTGCATAGTGTGTATGCATTGAATATTGGAAACTATGAGAAGTTGAACTAAGGTGCACATGTTATGTTGATGCACAATGTGTAAGTGTTGAATATTCATGTCGCGCGAAGTATAATTGGTGTTGCGCAGGGAGTATTGTGCGGCATGGATGCACTAAACCTTAGCGTTGTGTAGTGCGGAAGTTGTGCTTATTGGATGTTGGTGCGCGATGTAGAATTTGCACGGACTAGAAGTTGGTGTGTGGTGTGTAAGTTGTGTGCACTACATATTAGTGCACGATATAAAATTTGTGTGCATTGAATATTAGTGTGCGATATAAAAAAAAGTTGTGCACACTCGACATTGATACATTGTGTAAAAGTTGTGTGCACTTATTATTTGTGCACAGTGCATGCACTACATTTTGGCATTGTGTGCGTAGAACTTGTGTGTGTTGAATATGGGTGTATAATTCATAATTGGTGCACGTGAAGTCAATTTGGTGCTTTATCACAGTAGAAAAACGATGATTTTCCGTGAAAATTTTGTACTTTTGAAGGTCATAAACTTGCGCGACATTTTTGAGTGTCTAAACAACATTTTTAGAATTTTTCCAGTTTAAATAAAATAAACTCAAAGAGAGCTTTCCAATGAGCTAAATTGTTCACAAAATGGAGCTCGTATGAGAAAATTATAGCTAAAATTGTGCAAGGTAAATTTGTGTACTAGTTTACTTCTGAAGGGCATAACTCCTTGCTCAAAAGTCAGTTTGGAGCACTAGAGCAGTTTATGGAAAGATAATGAACCATAGAAGACATATATGAAGCCAAATTTCAAATCTTAGTACCTGGAAATGTCTAGGATGAGAAGGAAGATTCATGTAGCATTTAGTACACACACACACACACACACACACACATATATATATATAGTCAAAACTTCAGCAGGTTGTAACTAGCAACCTGAATGTTGGATGAATGTTAAACTTGGTTAAATTCCTCAAAATATGGGCATGAGGAAACCCAAATGGGATTCTGTCAAAATTCCAAAAGACTACGTGTTTGGAATTAATTTCACCAGATGAAGAGTGCATATAAAAGGCTCAAAATTGTGCATAATGTTATAGATTTTTTGAATTGTTTTGTCTAACAAATCGTGTTGCATGCACATTTTGCAGAATTAAGGTACAGATAGAAAATTGAATATGCACAAAGAAACTACAGCCATGAAAATGAAGTAAGGGGGTTGTATGTTAGCATGGGTAATGTCGAGACAGAATCAATCGGACATGGAGAAGGCAAAGAGAAAAGCATGAATTTGGTGGAGACTATAAAGAGTATGCAAAGAGATGTTCAGAGCTATAAAGTTGATAATGAGAAGCTTATGAAAGCTAAGGAGTAGTAACATGGATTCAACATCAACTTGTTGCAGAACCTAGACAGAATAGAGAAGAAAATGGACAAGGAGACGAAATCCAACAAGACAAGGAGTCATAGATCTCATACCAGAAGAGGAGAATCTGGAAGTGTTGGTAGAGACCATAAACACTCACCAAGGCATTTGGTGAGAAGAACACAAAGTATTCCAAGATTATCCCCTATTAGAAATCATAAGAGGAGGTCTGGGGTAGATGAACTACAAGGAGAAATGAACAAGATCAAGTCTCATACCTTTGATGCTAAGAAAAAGAAGGATCAGGATGCAAAGACTTCGTTATTAGGGATGAGGAAATATTTTTAGTTGCATAATTACTCCTCACAGGTGGAAGGAAGAATTGTAATTTATCAACTGAAGGGAAAAGCATCAATCTGGTGGGACCAACTTGTGAAAATACAACACATTGATGAGAAGAAACTCACTTGGAGGTAGTTCAAAAACCATTTTCAAAAGAAATACTTGATCAAGCGTTATTATGATAGGAAGATGAAGGAGTTCTTTGAACTCAAGCTTGGGAGTATGACCACGGATGAGTATGAGAGGAGATTTTTAGAGTTGTTAAAGTATGTTAATTTCATCAAGGATGAACAGGTCAAGATTCAAAGGTTCCTGAGTAGGTTGCTATCAATATTCAATAACAAGATACAATATGATGATCCCAAGACATTGGATGAAGAAATAAGAAGAGCCAAGTGTCTCTATGATCAGCATAGAGGAAGACCAAATTTCCAAAAGGCTTGGAAACAAAAGAAGAAGGGTAACATGGAGTAGAGGAAGGGAGGGTATAATCCACCATTCTTCTAGAATACTTCTCAAGGGAAACCAACTCAAAATTAACCCAGAATGTCAGAAAATTTGGGAAAAAGGCTGAGGCAACAACCCATTAAATGTTGGGGTTGTGAAGGCGATCACAAGTACAAAGATTGTCCCCATAGAGGTGAAAAAATGAGGAATTTTCATAATGTACAGCATGATGATATACTGGAGCACATAGGCATAAACATGTCAAGGATCTATGCAGCCCTTAACAACAAGCAAGTTGAATTTTGATCGCACATGATTGAAGTGGAAGGTAATATCAATGATCAATATTGGGACAGACATTTTGGGACAAGTTTTGGGGATTGCATGTAACAAACACGAAGGAAGGAAATTCAGTTAGCGCATTTTCTAGGATCAGTGCGTGCGAAAGAAGGAAGTTAGTTAGAATCCATTAGGCATTTTGGTCCATTTGAAACGGGTTGAGCCCTAATGTAAATGTATAAATGTGTAAGGGTTTTTGGGATACAGTAAGTGTTAGTAGAAGAGTCATAAATCGATTAGCTGAGAGTGAATGAGAAGAGTAAGTGAGCAAGTAAGAAGAGATAAGTGTGCATTGTATGCGCGAACATCAAGGGAATTTTGGGGTATAACTGAGATATCATGTATGAGCGCAGTGCGCACATTTGGTAAGGGATTATTCTGAATAATAATATAAGAAGTCGTTCATTGTGGATGTAGCCCATCTTGGTTGAATCGCGTTAAATATGGTGTCTTTGTGTTATGTTTTGATGTGTTTGTTTATTGTTATGTTTATTGTGTGCACATAATGTATGAATGGTTAATATGAATGTGTTACTTGTTCTGATGTTTCTGTGCATATGATATAAAGCATAAGGAATGAATGTTAAGTAGAATGGTTAAAATGAATGCCTCACATTCCTCCATGACTGCAGAAACCTGGTTCCTGCAGTCCCCATAGATACCTCGGGTGAGACTTCACATGATTGCGGGTGATGCTAAAAGGGTCGTTGTCTTGGGGTTTTCGTTGGTGAATTCATGTTGAACCCTAGGTTTTCCCACTGCACACCAACAATCAACCTATTTCTATTTTGATTGATTCATGAGCTAGTCATAGTTATATAGATACTAAGTTGGTGGAAAGATTTCATTTGCCAAAAAGAAAACTTGGTAGACCTTGGTTGGTTAAGTTAGCTACAGGATCTAAGAGAAGAAGTAATGAGATGGTTAAGGAATGTATGATGGACATGAATGGACTTATCACAAAGGCAGATTTGAATATCATCCCTTTAGGTTCATATGATTTCCTAATTGGTATGGATTGGTTTGACAAGCATCATGTTGTCCTAGACTGTTATAACAACGCATTTAATTGCTTGGATGAGGAAAGGAACTTAAGAATATTTCAAGGTATTCCAAGGGTTGCAACTATCAGAGAAAATTCAGCCTTGCAGCTGAAAAGAATATTTAGGAAAGTATGTTGAATATTTGCAGCACATATGGAAGAGACACCTAAAGATAAAGTGCCAAGCATTGAAGACTATGCAATCCTAAAATAATTTGAGGATGTATTTAGAGAAATATCAGGGTTGCCACCCAAGAGGGATATTGACTTCTCTATTAATTCAATGCCTGGAACAACCCCAGTTTCCAAGACTCCTTATAGAATGAGTACACTAGAACTGAAAGAATTGCAAATGCAGCTTGAAGAGTTTTGAAGAAGGGGTATATACGCCCCAAGCGTGTCACCTTGGGGTGCCCCAATGCTATTTGTGAAGAAGAAGGATGGAAATTTGAGGTTGTGCATTGATTTTAGGCAGCAGAACAAGGTGACTATGAAGAACAAGTATCATTTGCCAAGGATAGATGATATTTTTTATCAGCTGAAAGATGCAAAGATATTCTCCAAGATTGACCTCAGATCGGGCTACCATCAAGTAAGGATTAAAGATGAGGGTATTAGCAAGACAACATTTAGAACAAGGTATGGCCATTATGAGTTTACAGTGGTGTCATTTGGGTTGTCAAATGCACTAGTTGTCTTTATGTGTTTGATGAATAAAATTTTCATAAATTAATTGGATAAGTTTGTCATTGTCTTCTTGGATGACATACTTATCTACTCTAAGTATGAATAAGAGCATGAGCAGCACTTGAGAATGGTTCTACAAGTATTGAGGGAACATCAATTGTACCAAGCTGAGCAAGTGCTCATTTTATCAGAGGCATATACATTATTTGGGCCATATTATTTCAGAGAAAGGGATAGTAGTGTACCTAGAAAAGATAAAATCCATTGAAGGATGGCCAACACCAAAGAATGTCTCATGGGTGAGGTCATTCATGGGACCTATAGGTTACTATAGAAGATTTATTGAAGGATTCTCAATAATTGCACACCCATTCACTTCTTTGCAAAAGAAGGGAGTGAAGTTCAAGTGGACTCCTGAGTGTGAAGAAAAATTTCAACACTTAAAGAATTTGTTGACAACTGCACCAATCTTGAAGGTGGTTGATCCAAATGAAGATTTTATTTTATGCATTGATGCATGCAAGGAAGGGCTTGGAGGAGTTCTTATCCAAAATGGGCATGTGATATGATATGAATCAAGGAAGTTGAAGGAATAGGAAAAGCACTATGCCACTCATGATTTAGAATTGGCAGCCATAGTTCATGCCTTAAAGATGTGGAGACATTATCTTATGGGAAAAAGATTTGAGTTGACGATAGACCATAGTGGTATGAAATATTTGTTTAGACAACCAACTTTGAATGCTAGGAAAATCAAACGGCTAGAATTTATTAGTGAATATGAATTTGATATAAAGCACATCAAAGGCAAGGAGAACAAGGTGGATGATGCACTGAGTAGGAGGGTGCATGAAATGCATGCTACAACCATTAACATGTGAAAATATAATTTAAAGGGAAAAAAAATATAGAATTTGCAAAATTAGATCAACACTATGTGCAAACAACATAAAAATTACAGCTAGGTAATTTGCAGTAGAAAACTAAAGATTATGAGCTAAGAGAGGATAGAATCCTCATGTACAGGGGCAGTGTGTATGTGCCCAAATCTCAGGAGATGAAAAATATGGTGTTGAGGGAGATGCATAATGTGCCTTATGCTAAGCACCTAGGGTGCTAGAGAACAATTGCAATTGTCAAGAGCCAATATTTTTTTCCAGACATGACGAAAGTAGTGGTTGAGTATATTGCTAGATGTTTAGAATGTTAGAAGGTCAAGGTTGAGCATGGACATCCATGTGGTTTACTACAAAAATTGCCCATTCTGGAATGGAAATGGGAAGTGGTGACAATTGATTTCATCACCAAGCTGCGTAAAACAACGAAGCAACATGATTCCATCATGGTGGTGGTGGATAAGCTTACTAAAGCTGCTCATTTTATTCCTGTAAATCTAAACCATAAGGATGCTAACATTAAAGAGATTTACATGAGAGAAATTGTCAGGTTACATGGTGTGCCTAAGGCAATTGTTTCTGACAAAGATCCAAAGTTCACATCAAACTTTTGAAAGGGATTATTGAAAGGATTTGGGAAAAATCTAAACTTTAGCACAACATACCACCCTGAATCAGATGGGAAAACAGAAAGGTTCAATCAGGTGATTGAGGGTATGCTAAGAATGTATGTGATGGATAAACGATCAAAATGGGAAGATTATTTACATTCAGCTGAATTTGAATATAATAACAGGTATTAGACATCCTTGAAGATGATCCTATTTGAGCATTTTATGACTGGAAGTGCAACACACTAATGAGTTGGGAAAATCCAACAGACGGAGGAGTGGTTGGGTCAAAATTGCTCATAGAGATGGAAGACCAGATGGTGAAAATAAAGCAAAATTTAAAGGTTGCTCAAGATAGGAAGAAAATTTATGCAGACATAGGTAGAATGCACAGAGAGTTTAAACTAGGTGAGCATGTCTTCTTAAAAGGGAAGGCTAAGAAGAGTTCACTAAAATTGGGGAGTTGTCCAAATCTGGCAGCAAGATATTGTTGACCATTTGAAATCCTTGAAATGATTGGTCATGTTGCATACATGCTTTCACTGTCTCCATCCATGTGCATTTGTAATGTGTTTCATGTATGTTTTCTTAAAACGTATGTGCATAATGCTAATCATGTAATTGATTGGAATGTGATTCAGGTGGAGCAAGAAGGCGACTTCTGAGTTCAGTCGACATGAATACTAGGTTGGAAAGTCAAGTTTCTCTGAAATCAAGCAATAGGACTGGTAAAGGTCCATTGGACCTGTTACGGTCATGAAGATGCAACCTGGGAACATGAGGATGCCATGTGAGAAGAGTACCTGCATTTTTTTGAAAAAATATTATTGTACATGTGTATATAATGCACTGAGGACAATGCAAAAATAAGAGGGAGTGGAATGTAATACCCCTAGGAAAAACCACAAGTTGTAATGTACATATGCTTTATAGGCTGGTGAGTCGGGATGTTTTGAGCCCAAGTGCCTTTGTATATATGCATATATTTTGAGGCCAGAGTGTCTGTGTGTTTAGGCCAGTGAGCTTAACAAAATGTATTATGTAATCACACTCGTTTTTATTAATAAAATACATCACTACTGCAAACCAAGTCAAATGAAAGGGGGCTAAGGGAAAAAGGGGCTAAGTCATGGGGGCTTAAGCCAAGGAATAAAATAATATTATTCCTAACTCATAAGCTTTATGTTATAATTTTATCATAAGTTCCCAAGTGAGAGGAATGATTACCAAGTGGAGTCAAAGGCATTTTCGAGGTGACAAGTGTTAAAATAAGAACATGCAATATAATGTGGGGAACTTAGTGTAATTGGCATCATTCCTACAATCATTCACTCATTCTTGCATTCATAACCTTGTACTTTGGTTGGAGATTCTGAGTAGGAGCTAAATTTGTTTACCCTGTAAATCCTTGGTGGTTTGGGTTGAAGAAGTAGGTTGTCAAGCCTGTAGAGCAATTTTCTTCGGGTGAGAGAATTGTTGGGAATAGTTTTCCTGGTGTGTTGGGCTAGTGGGTGGTGTAACTCCTTGAGACCT
This sequence comes from Picea sitchensis, assembly GCA_010110895.2. NCBI lineage: Eukaryota > Viridiplantae > Streptophyta > Pinopsida > Pinales > Pinaceae > Picea > Picea sitchensis. Next base: position 87,657 of record SNQJ01S0005992.1, read on the forward strand.
TGTGTTCCACGTGCTACAGAGCTATGAGAATTCCTGGTCATCTTGTTGTTGAAGCCCTAGAAAGGAAGTGGGACAATCTAGAGGATTTTTTAGCAAAGAAGGGGGCACATTTCCTTAGGTGGAACAAGTCATGGGGAATGAGAGGTTGTGTGCAAGGAACTGTTGTTGGAGTGTACAGTTGATCTTGTTCTTTATTGAGCTATTTGTCATACCTTAGTTTGGATTAGGTAGCCTTTTATCTGGTGGATTCATAGCCCCATCTCGGAGGTGACATGTTGTTGAAAGGGTATAAACAACAGAGTCTACTACTGGAAGGAACGTCTAAGGTCTACACGTAGTTGGTGATTTATAGCGAAAGATAAGTGCTCTTTTATGTGTGTTACATATTGTTTGTCATGTGTATTTTTTTATGTTATTTCTATTTGCTAAAAAATGTACATAATTATGCATGGTCCTAAACTTTGCGGCATTGTTTTGTCGGTACAATAGTCAGAACTACCTCTGGGGCCAGTTTAAGGGCCTAAACGATGTTTTTCCGCGATAAGACACCTCAATGATCATCGAAAACATGATTGAGCATGTGAAATGAATATCCTCATTAATACCTTTTCAATGACCTATCGTGTGCCCCAAACGGAGATTGTATGACAAAGTTATGACCCTAAGAAGTTGATACACCAAACTACCCAAAACAGGGTCCACAAACCTGTTGGTTTTTCATCTTCCGAGGTTAGGGTTTTGGATTTTCTTTATGTTAAAAAGTCCTTTGGAGCCTCATTGTAACCATCATATTCTTGTGAATGAGCCTAGCCATCACATCTCTTCTCAGAGATAAGCTTCCACCATTCTAGTGAGTC
>SNQJ01S0005992.1:133212-144173 GCA_010110895.2 Picea sitchensis
CATCATGTATGTTTCCCTAAAGACAATTGATGAAACAATGCCTTAGGAATACTCTAAAAAATGGATAAGTTGTTATCCCATTCTTTGTTTAACATAAGGATAATTCGTATTGAGAATAGGAACATGTATCAAAATTTTATTCTTCTATAGTATGCAAAGAAACTAAAACTATATCTAGAACAAAAGGCAAAATAAACAGGTGAAATGGAGCGATTCTCCCTATGTTTCTCATTTTCTAAATACAGGAAATTCAACATGATGAGATCATAGATCTCAAGACACAAGTCTACAACTATCAATGATATCCATGTTGGGTCACTCCTCTACCTTCCTTGATAATCCTTCCTATAGATGGTATGCATGATCCGAAATTGATCTTTTAAAGACTATGGTTAAGTTTATGCATGAGTTGATTTACCATTGAGAAATTGAAGAGAAGAAGAAGATTTAATGAAAGAATGTTGCAGCCATCATAAAGAATGCAGAACAGAAAGTAAGCACTAAGAACAACAAACCATAACGCCAAGATTGTTAACGGAGTTTGACAAAGTTTCCTACGTCTCAGGGCCTTTGTCTCAGTGGGGGAGGCTTTATCGTTAATATTCAATGCTTCAAAAATACATCAGAAGTAAATCAAATGGATTACAAACTAGTATGTATGTGTTTTGATCGACCTCAAAAATCCAACACAACTGACGACACTGAAAAAGGTTGAGAGTAGCTCCTGGAAATGGCCTCCAAAGTTCACTTCCTCAATGGCTTCCCTACATAAAAATGGCTTGATATTCATAAATTCTTCATTGTTGTGTTGTATATGACCTTTTTGAACTATCAAAAACACTTGATTTAAATATATTTTGAGTTGGGGTTCACCTCCCAACTTCCTCCCAAGATCTAGTCTAAAAAAGGGCACCATATCCTAAATAATGGGCAAAATACACAAAAAATCAACATAATAACCATTAAAATCCAAACAATATTGTTCAAAACCCACTTTGGGAAAAATATGGCACGCCAACCCCTTTTCTCCAGGCCCTGGTCATGTGGAGGGCCACGTGACCGTGTGTTAGGCCCAAACGACATCACGCACCCCTGAACCTCTGGCACCTGGTCGTGTGGGTTATCATGAGGCCAAGTGTCAGCTCCCAAAAACGCGTCGAGTCCTCGTTGTATGTCTCTTGGTCATGTGGTAGGCACCTTGGTCGACGAGCTAGCCCTGTCAACCAGGTGCTTAACCTCCCAAAATCTACGCTTATCCAATTCAAATATTATATTTGCCATATGTATTAACAAGCAACAATTGTGCCCTAGTGGCTAGCTCGTTTGGTAAAGTCGTTGGCGTGCCCAGAGGTCACGGGTTCGACTCCATCGATGTGCAAATTTTTTTTTGAACCGGCCCTCATTGGCCTCATCCAAGGTGCCAAGTGGCACCCTGTGATTGGGCCACGTGTCACCATGTGATTCGCCACCGTACACATAGTTAGCAACATAGTCAGCAGCACAGTCAGTCGTCACACGCCACGCATCAAACTCGGAGCTTGCCACATCACTGCCATCTATCATCCATACCCTGCCACGTGTTAGACTGTCACTGAGCCACGTCATCCTATGGACTGCCATGTCAATGTCCGTATAGTCCACGTCTCAAATCTGTATCGTGTCAACTCGGCCCTAAAAATGCCAAATCTACTTGACACGTGTCACCTCCTCGTAATGCCACGTCATCATGACATCATGTTGACATCATCGACCATGTCACATTGATGTCAGCAATATGGTCTCTGACTGTTGACTTTGACTTTTTTTTTCTTGTTTGGGAAAAAGTTCAAAACGCGATAACTTTCGCATACGGTCTCCATTTTCAGAAAAAAAACATATTGTCAGAATCAGCATGAAAAGCCCTATGAGATGGTGTTGGTTTTTTCTGTTTATGATAACTTTGAAATTTTGGCCTTCCTGGATCCATTTTGGATCATTCCTCCCCACTAAGACCTTTTGGTCCTCCAAAAGGATATTAACCAGTCATCAAGTGCGAGATAGGCCTCCCCACTTGTCCTTTGTCTTTAAACTTTGTCCTATGCACCTGTTGCATCATAATCAATTGCATAATAACCATGACAATTGAAAGCATATTGTTAGCAATTTGAACTCGTTCACATCTTACTGAATCCACTACCATCCATGTAGAAAACATTAGCAACTATAACATCAGAAATATGATTGAAAATGAACCAAAATGTCTGACGAGCTTGGACGACATTAACTTATTTTGAAGAAAAGTATGATTGAACTCCCATCCTACAACCATCTCATGTTCATGCTTAAGATCAACTGCTTTACTTGGCACAATTATAGGTGTATTGCTTTCATAAGTTGCCTTCTTTAATTGTTCCATTGTTAGAAGAGATTGGTTTGCTTTTATATGATAAGCATGTATAACATATTCAGTTCCCTTTTTAAACAAGTGATATTGATTATATTCCCTCTAGAAGATTGCTTTGCGATCATATAAATAAGGGCTTCTGAAGACCATTCCACATGTTTCTAGTGGTACCACATCACATATTATTTCATCCACATACTTAGATGTAATTGCAAAGTTTATGATACATTGCTTTGTTATGGGAAATTTGTGATCTTTGCTTATCCAATTAAGTGAATAGGGTTTGTGATGCATCTTAGTGTTTAATCCCAATTTCTTAACCACTTCTTCTGAAATTAAGTTAGATTGAGATCCATTATCTATCAACGTGTCGATCTTGGTATGTTTCATAATGACCCTTATATGGAACAATTTACTTCTAGAATCAAAACCATCACCAATTTTACCTGTCAAACTAATTGTTGTAATCTTAGACTCGTCACCTAAATCTAATCCCAAGTCTATTGGTTGTGTTGTTGTTGCAAATGTTTTCCTCCATTTCCTCTCTTTGAACCACTTTGGTCTCTTCTCTGGGTGCAATTGCCAACAATGCTCATCATCATGTGTTGAAAAGTCAACAAGAAACATGTGTCTAATTTACTTTTCCCTTAAATAAATTGGACANAAATTGGACAATAAATATTAATCTATTATCTCATCTATAATTGAGTGATTTGGAGTTGTAACAGAATTATAAATGTAGTTAAGTGAGTTAAGCCCAGTTGTACTAGTTGTAACTAAACTTGCACTAGTGAGAGTTCAGTGAATTAATTATTAAATAATTCAAATCAGTGAACTCACATGCAACTGAAGGTTCGCCATGGTTAACTACATGCATGTCAGATCCAGTGGAGACCTAGTTGAGATAACAGGTGAAAATGACAGTTTGGCTATCAGTTGTGATTTGAGTGAAGCGCACTCATGCAATCACACATGCAGTGGATATGCTCATGAGCATGTGCAAACTAGGAAATTTGAATTCATTGTGAGAATTATAATTGCAGGGATTGTGCAAAGGAGGCAGGTTGTCTGGACACAGAGAATTGGCATATGTATTTGCTAAGTTTTTTGTATGACAGTGTGAGACGATTGTATTGTACTGAGAGCTCTTGGATTAGAGTTTTGTATGAGATTGTTTCATGATCCATGATATACATAATATATGATAGTGGGGTTTTTAGCTTTACGTTTTCCTGGAAAAAAAATTGTGTTATGTGTTCTTGATATTTCACTTTGTGATCGAGGTTTAATTTCCACAAGAATATTAGTAGAAGGTTTATGTATTTAACAGTGGCATATAATTGTTAGATCACGAGAATCGCAAGAAATACATTAAGTGTATTGAAACTTCTACATCATGCCCTTCTTTCTTGCAATGCTTGCAAGAGAGCTTCTCTTCCTTCGTTGTCACTGAATTTTCTTTCTTTCCATTCCCTTTGCCTTTGCCTTCTTTCTTTGAAGATGATTCCCCTGATTCCATTGTTAGAAGAGATTGATTTGCTTTTATATGATGAGCATGTATAACATATTCAATTCCCTTTTTAAACAAGTGATATTGATTATATTCCCTCTAGAAGATTGCTTTGCGATCATATAAATAAGGGCTTCCTAAGACCATTCCACATGTTTCTAGCGGCACCACATCACATATGACTTCATCCACATAGTTAGGTGTAATTGNGCAAACTTTATGATACATTGCTTTGTTATGGGAAATTTATGATCTTTGCTTATCCAATTAAGTGAATAGGGTTTGTGATGCATCTTAGTGTTTAATCCCAATTTCTTAACCACTTCTTCTGAATTAAGTTAGATTGAGATCCACTATCTATCAATGTGTCGATCTTGGTATGTTTCATAGTGACCCTTATATGGAACAATTTACTTCTAGAATCAAAACCATCACCAATTTTACCTATCAAACTAATTGTTGTAATCTTAGACTCATCACTTGAATCTGATCCCAAGTCTGTTGGTCATGTTGTTGTTGCAACTTTTTGCCTCCCTTTCCTCTCTTTGAACCACTTTGGTCTATTTTCTGGGTGCAATTGCCAGCAATGCTCATCATCATTCCCTTCTTTCTTGCAATGTTTGTAAGAGAGCTTCTCTTCCTTCATTGTCGCTGAATTTTCTTTCTTTCCATTCCCTTTTCCTTTGCCTTATTTCTTTGAAGATGATTCTCCTGATACACTAACTCCAACTTTTCATGTTTCAATATATGTTGCTTGGACATAAACCTCGTCAAGATTATTAGGTACAAACATAAATACAATATTACGAATATAAGCAGGCAAACCTCCTATATACTTCATAAGAGTTTCTTGGGTAGTCAATGGAACATCTAACATCAAAGCCATCTTATGAAATTCATCTGTATATTCCTGCATCGATTGTAATTTTCTTAACTTAAGACTTTTCCATTCAATTAAAGCCTTCTCCTTATACCCTAAAGGATAGAACTGTTTTCTAAGTGTGGAAATAAAATCATGCCATGATGGAAAAATCTTACCAACTTGCTGAGTTCCATGTTGCATTTTACTTTCCCACCAGATGAGAGTTGTGCCTTCAATATGAAGCGATGTCAATCTGATTTTGGTTGCCTTATATTTGATTTGTTGCACATTACAATATACCTCCATCTGTCTAACCCAGTTATCAAGTTTCTCATCATTAACTTCGCCATCATACATAGGCAATACAAAATTTACATCGATTTTAAGTAATGGCACATCAGGCTTATGTTTATGAGAATGTTTTCTTGAAGAAGTAGTATCTGAACTTGTACTTGAAGAAGAAGAAGAAGATGGAGATGAAGGAGGTGAAGGAGGATATTTTGGAGGGTCCTCTCCTTCTTCACTTTTGGCTTGATTTAAATATTCCCCTTGAACCGGTCTCTTCCATTCCAAGTAATCATCATACAACACTTTTACCATCTCCGACATGGCGAAGAAAGTCTTTTGAAACTCTCTTTTGTTTTGAGAAAGTCCTTCTTCCGATGCCATATTCTCACTTTGAGATGCCTTCTTTCTTGATCCAATCTCAAGATCTCCTTCTACAAGCTCTCCTTCACCATGAGTTAGATTTTCCCTAGTAATCATGCATACTCAAAACGACCAAATGTCAACCTACTATGATACCACTTGATCTGAAATTGATCTTTTAAAGACTGTGGTTAAGTTTATGCATGAGTTGATTTACCATTGATAAATTGAAGAGAAGAAGAAGATTTAATGAAAGAATGTTGCAGCCATCATAAAGAATGTAGAACATAAAGTAAGCACTAAGAACATCAAAGCATAATGCCAAGATTGTTAATGTATTTCGGCAAAGTTGCCTACGTCTCTGGGCCTTTGTCTCGGTGGGGGAGGCTTTCTTATTAATATTCAATGCTTCAAAAATACATCAAAAGTACATCAAATGGATTAAAAACTCGTCTGGCTATGTTCTGCTTGACCTCAAGAATCCAACACAACTGACGACACTAAAAAAGGCTGAGTGTAGCTCCTGGAAATGGCCTCCAAAGTTCGCTTCCTCAATGGCTTCCCTACATAAAAATGGCTTGATCTTTACAAATTATTCATCATTTTGTTGTATCTGACCATTTTGGACTGTCAAAAACACCTAGTTTATATATATATATATATATATATATATATATATATATTGAGTTGGGGTTCACCTCCCAACATCCTCCCAAGAACTGCCCTCAAAAAAGGCTCCAAGTCCTAAAAAATGGGCAAAATCCACAAAAAATCAGCATAATAACCACAAAAATCCAAATAATATAATTCAAAACCCACTTTGGGAAATATATGGTGCACCAACCCATTTTCTCCAGACCCTGGTTATGTGGAGGTCCATGTGGCCGCGTGTTAGGCCCAAACAACATTGTGGGCTCCTAAACCTCTAGCACCTAGTTGTGTGGGTTGCCATGTGGCCGAGTGACAGCTCCCAAAAATGCATCGAGTCCTGGTCGTATGTCTCTTGGTCACGTGGTAGGCACCTTGGTCTGCGAGCTAGCCCTGATGACTAGGTGCTTAACCTCCAAATATCCACGCTTGTCCAATTCAAATATCTTATTCGCCATATGTATTAACAAGCAACAACTGTAGTGGCTAGCCCGTTTGGTGAAGTCATTGGCGTGCCTGAAGGTCACGGGTTTGACTCCATCGGAGTGCAAACAAATTTTTGAACCAGCCCTCATTGGCCTCATTCGGGGTGCCATGTGGCACCCTGTGATTGGGCTACATGTCACCATGTGATTGGCCACCATACGCACATTCAACAACATAGTCAGTCGTCGTACGTCACGCGTCAAACCCTGATCTTGCCACATCACTGCCACCTGTCATCTATATCCTTCCATGTGTCATACTATCACTGAGCCACGTCATTGTACGGACTACCACGTCAGCGTCCGTACAATCCACATGTCAAATCCGTACCGTGCCAACTCAACCCTGAAAACACCAAATTTGCCTGACACGTGCACATCCTAGTGCTACCATGTCTGTATGTTGATGTCATGATGACATCATCATCCATGTCATGCTGACATATCGCTGACGTCAACAGTACGGCCTCTGACTATTGACTTTGACGTTTTTTTGCATGTTTGGGAAAAATTTCAGAATGCGGTAACTTTCGCATATGGTGTCCATTTTCGGAAAAAAAAACATACTACCGGAATCAACACGATGAGCCCTATGCAATGGCGATGGTTTCATCTAATTCCTAGAACTTTGAAATTTTGGCCTTCTTGGATCCATTTTGGATCAATGCAAGATTGGCCTTATAGTATGCTTCTTCAATGATTTTCCACCTTGTAGGGACAAATTGATTTTCCCAAAATACCTAGCCAATCCAAAGCTTCGCTTCCTTGCAACTCATTTCCTCACTTGAAAAGCCATGTCATCACAAACCAACAAAGTGTCCCCGTAGATCACATTCATTAACACCTTTCTCTTGTGCCAACATCATTAAGATTGTTATTGCTTTAAGGTCTACTAGATTACTAGTGCCAGTGCCACCCTCATTCCATAAGCAATATTATGATATAGGTTCAAGGATTAACTATCTTTCTTCTTCTTTGGTTCCCTACAACAACATCATAAAAAATCCAATGTCAAGTGGAAGTCCACAGTTAAAGATGCTCCATACTACGAACCCAACTCTTGACCTCTCTAAAACCCCTTAGGACTTATTGTTTTAATCTATAGAAAGCTTGGGCTTGAGATTTTTCCTTTCCTTCAAAGATTGACTTATCCATGCAAATCCAAATGGGCCAAAGCATTATGAAAGACATAGATAACATTTGTTGATATATATTTGTTTTTATACTTTTGTGGTGAGAGTTTTTGTGAATAATCAGAAGATCCACAGTATTGAGATTTTGTGTTGACGTTTCAGATGGATCTAGTTATGGGATCCAAAACGTCGAGCACAAAATCTCAATATCGTGGATCTTTCGAATATTCACGAAAAATTTCATTGTTTTCTTGAAATAGTTATGCAATGCATTTTCTATATTATCTCCACACTAGATACCCAAATCATTTTCAAGCCCTTAAACAAAATTCTAAACTTCCTTTGTAAAATGATAGAGAAGGACCATATGATCCACTATTTTTTTTGTTCTTAGTACAAAGATAACATCTTCTCAATCCTAACCAACCCCACTTTCACAAATTCTCCTATGGTAGCACTTTGTTTTTTATGCCAATCACGTATGGATTTTTGTTTTGGGTTGAGATTTGGCTCCCCACCACTATTTTGACTGTCCCATCTTGAATTGTAGAAAAAGATACTTTGTAACCAAGGTTCACTCTGTATTCCCTTATTTCCATGTTTTCCACCCATCTCAACTTTTATGGTTCTTCATTGAGCCTATTCTCTTCTTCGACAAGTTATTGCTTCCTATGATGTGTAGTTCATCAAATTCAACATCATTTAATATGTAACATGCATGACAATATGTAAATTATATGCAACTTAATTCATTGCCCATTCGAACATGTTATACATAACAATATATGAATTTAACAACAATTGAAATTCATACAAACACAACATTCATACATTAATCCATAGAGTTACACAAAGCAATGAAAGGTACTTATCTTTTCAAAAAGTTGTGAGTGTGGATTTGACTATATAGGAATGATTGTCCTTTGAGTCATAGGTATCCACCATAGATACCACCCTGAGTTGGGTTATGAAGCAATGAGGTGGAAATTTCGCCTACAGGTAACGTCACTTAGAAACAACCCAAAATGTGATGTCACATGATTTGAGTTGGAAAACAACAATTGCCAATGATTTGGACCAATGTTAATCTAGTTACCGTGGCATCATCTAACACTCTTTACTAGCACTCACTCAATATAGAAGACTCTCAAACCTCACAATAGCTTATCCATTCCACTATCAAACCTCTCACATCTCTAGGAAACCTTCATAATTGGGCTAAAATTCTAGTGCAAAGATCCCATCCAAGCCACAATTACGGTAAGGGCCTTACTCAGGTAGTGAAACAAATCAATAATTCCATCACCAAATATCCTAGCTCGAGGTTATTAAGACCAAGCATAGGTTCATGTTAACATCATTAATTTTCTCACATGTTCATATGCTTGTTGAATACAACCATGTCTCGTAAGCATAATGATATCACCATCACAAAACATTGTTGAAGGAAAATAGATAGCCGAATGACCATTTGTAGAATGATGCAAAAAAGTCAAGTCTGGGCTTTTGTATTCAAAGCCGTGCATGTCAAGAATGAGATGTCAAAATTTTAGTAAGTGTATGGACACCTTTCTAATGTTTCCAAAGGGTGGTTCTCATGTTAACAAGTGGAAATCCAAATAAACACATTTGACTCACCCTTTTTTCCATTTGTAACATATAGTCCCCCTCTTTCTTCCAGGCAAGTCAAATCCACATGCATTTTAGATTATATCTTGCATGTTACATTATAGTGGATTTCACTTTAATTCTTCAATTTAGGAAAATTGCCAAAAGTCTTAAGTCAATATTCTCTAGCGAGGCTTTGGCCTTTGGCTCCCATTAGGAGGCTTTATAAACTTATTTATAAATACACATAATGGGTGTTTATACACACAACCCATATGACTTGACACTCAAGTAAAAATGCATATCTATCAAAACATTGCATAACTCACTATGTATAATACATGATCAAACCAAGGTATTACATGTTTCTTAATATGAGGGTTGTAGTTATTATCTAGAAGTGTGGTAATTGCACAAAAGGAGTGTATAGAGAAGGTCAACATGTTTTGGAGTAACAAAAGCATTGTGGTAAGGCATGTATTCCACAATTGAATTGGATTCTAGAAGAATGATAAGTATAGATGTTCCATGATTTTGGCATTTTTATAGGTCATCATGCTTTAGGTCTATATCATAGTGGTGTGCTTGTGACTAATAGCATTGGATTGTAGAATAATGATAAGTTTAGATGTTGCATGATTCTAGTATTTTTATAAGTACGACACAGTCTAGGTCTATATCAGAGTGGTGCACGTGTGACTATATGCTTGCAATAATACAATTTGCAAATATTGTCAATAAGAGAGTTATAGTCATAGGTGCATGCTCCCTAATGGTCTTGTTAATGGGTATTTGATAATTGTGATAAAATAACAGTTAGAGCATCAGCATTTGCCCCTACTTTATGGCACTTGTCCAAGTGTAGCTAGTCAATGGCAAAAGGGGAGATCATGAATTGGAGTTGCAAGTTCAAGTCTCCATGTTCAAAATTGCTCAACTAGTCAAAATTGTCAAAATATTAACTATAGAGGTTGAGTGGCACCTTATTTTCTTATAGACTTTGATTGAGAACTAGAACATACTTCATTCTTTTATAACTCTTGCTTTAATACTTTACTCCGTTTTAGGGACTCATGGTATTTATCCAATGCTACTTCTTCCTCATGCTCACATCCTGTTGATTCCACTTTCCACATCATTCACATAAACAACTAGATATGTTTCTTGAATTAATTTTAATTCTACCCATTTCTCTTTAGTGTCTTGAATTTGTTTAATGGGAGTGTAGGCAATCTGCATTTCAACTATATTCATTTCATCAACAATGTCTAACAACTTATCTAATTGGCATCAAGAGTTGTAGTCAGTCAACGAGGTGCAGTTTAGCCTCACATGTGCTATATGTTATTTATTTTCTACTTTCTAGTATTTAATATATTGTTACTTACATTATCATTTTATTGATATAACAATACTCATTTATTTGACTAGACAATGTTCCATGTTCCAAAATATTGATTTGTTGTTCTTGGACTTGTTTTCATGCACTACTATACATTTTGATCAAACTTTGTTTTTGATCTTGCAATATTTTTGTTCTCGAGGCAAAACCTCGTGATACTGAGTATTCATTCTTAGTGTTTTTTTTTTCAAGGAAAACTCTTGGGCACTTCCTCGCATTAGCAAATGATACTCAATGCAAACCAACCACTAGAGCTAGCCCAATAGGCTTCTTAGTAGTTGG
>SNQJ01S0005992.1:175289-259187 GCA_010110895.2 Picea sitchensis
GTGCTTATCAGTATGAGAGATATGTGTAATCTCTTCAATGATCAACATGGAGTTGACACATGGCATATGTGTATGTGTGTAAAACCAGTGTAAATCCATCTTAACTCCAGATTTATCATGCATAGAGAGAGATCAAGTCCTTCAAAGTGAAATCTTTTTTTAGATTGAAAAAACTCGAGGAAAGATTTGCACATTAAGAGATTTGATCCCCATAAATACATGATAAATCCAGAGTTGAGATGTTAATCAATTCACAAACTTATTAATATACACCTTATACAAAAATCTAACACACACTCATCAAACCTCTCTTCCCTCTCAAATACACATACAATGTGACATTTCCATTCAAATTCACACAACTATTAGAAATGTGTTTTTTTTCATACAAGTTATTTATTTATTTTAATTACAAAGAATATAAAACTCTACAATATCACTTATATAAGTGGGAAGCTTCCAAACTTTAAGTTGTTATAAAGAATATTCCAAAATTTACACCTCACTTCATCTACAGATCACTATTAACAACTTATTTATGTCGTCAATTTTTTTCTTTTTCTTTAAAAAAAAAATAAAATAAATTTAAATAGTTAATTTTGTATTAAAAAGACGTTGTAATTTAACAATGCAAAATGTATAGTTGTATAGTTGTTTTGATTCCGTTGAAACAAAATTATTGCAAATTCTTTAACAATCAAAACAATAATTGTTCTTCTGAAAGAGGAGAAGCTATTGATTTTACTAGTATATTCCCGATTAAACTATCCTATAATCAATACTATTTTGCAAAACATATAAAAGCCTAGATTTAAATAAAGATATGATCATTATGGTCCTCCTTTTGCTCCTCTCTTAAGGGATTGTTAGTCTTGTTTAACTAGTTCCATCTCCTCCTCAGATGGAGCCTTTTGGATTGAGTCTTCTTCTTGGGCCTTCGCTGGTGCTGAGCCAATCAATATCTCAAATTGAGTGCTCCAGATGAGGTATGTTGCATTCATCCTCCAACTTTGTTATTTTCCTTTGATGTTGAACCATAATTTCTAGAACCTCTACTTGCCCCTAATTCAGGGTAACCTCTTTGTCATAGAACTAGAGCAATTAATAATTGTAGAGTGATTGGTTTAAATCAATCTCTTGTGGCACCTCAAGAGCCACCGAGGTCCCAAAATCTCACATATTGCACATCGATCCAAATACCTATGGTCCTCCATATCCATATTCCCGAGTTCAGACTCTAGGGCCAAACCAGAACAAAAATCCGTGAAACAATCTTATGTTCTATTCCAATTTAGAGAGGGAACCACTAGATTGTGATACACCTTAGAAAGCCAACCAATTGCTTGATTGGTGACTAGATTGGGGCTTCTGTAATTTCTTACCATGTATTTAAACCACCACAGCACTGAGTTCAAATGACACAACGATATCCCATCCTCAATCACCATTTTGAACAATGATAATGTATTACCCTGTGTCCTCACCTCTAGAGTATGTGGATGTATGAAGAGGATTAATGCCCACCTACTTTGCATAGGAGCGGGATGCCACTTGGATTTGCATGTACCCATTGACTTAACTCCATCAGTTGTTGTATCTTCCATTAGATTGATCATTAAATAACTAGTCATATTATTGGGGAGAATATAACCGCCCATTTGATCTAATTTTTTCAACCTCTAATTGAATAGAAAAATTAACAAACCTATATGTAACATGTCGATTTAAAACTCTTATAACATGACAATATTCAACTAGAAAAGAAAATATTCAAAACAAAAAAAACTTTTACTTCTTGTTGATTTTTGAATATCATCCTTAACAATCTTATGCAACAATCTTATGCAATGGTTTTATTTCTTATATGCATTATTGCAGTGATTTTATTTCTTATATGCATTATTATTATAAGAGATGAATAGTCAATAACTACCAACTCTCTAATATGGATTGAGTCTAAAATCTCTAACGTTTAATAAAATGTGAAAGACTCAACTTAATTATTTGTGGCTCGCACCTACCAACCATGAATAACAAAAATTATTATTATATAATATAACTAGCACTTTATAAAAATTAATTAATTAAATAAACATAAAAATACACTTATAAAATTTAAATAAAAATTATTATAATAAACATTCTACCCAATAACAACTTCTACATCAACTCAAAATTTATTGTTATATTTGAAATGACTTACACCTTCTAACGATGCAATTTAAACATAAAATGACAAACATTTCATCAAATATTAAATGACAAACATTTCATCAAATATTATTATAATTGCTCTACCTTATTAATAAAGCACAACTCAACAAACATTGGAAATATTATACTCTACACAAAGTAGTTAAAACGTTATTTTGAAAGTCCACATCAATGTTACCCTGCATTCCATTCTTTCTTTGAAAAAGATTGGAAATTTTCTTTAAAAAATTAAGAAAAAGATTTAGAGTAAGGTTAATTCTTTAAAAAGATAGGAAAGTAAGAGTTTTGAATAGTTAAAAAAAATTAAATAAAGATAACAAATTGAATGAAAGTAAAATGTTTATTTTCTTTCAAAAATGGAAATTTTAAAATTTTAATTATATATTTAAAAAATATAAAATAAAATCATTTAAATAGTTTAAAAATAGATAAAAATAAAATAAAATTTAAATAGTTTTTTATTTGAAATTAAAAAAATAATAAATATAATAATAAAAAATCATACATTATGAGTAAAATTTTCATAAGACCTCAAATGAAAATATAAAGACTTTTGGATGAAAAGGTATAAAGGTGAATTAACATTAATGAATGGGAAATATTATTGGCATTTTTTTTTAGGAAGTTAGGAAAATATAAAGACTTTTGGATGGAAAGGTCAAAAGGTGAAATATCATTAATGAAGGTGAATTATTATTGGACAATTTGTTAGATTTTGTGTTATGATTAAAATTTTCATAGATTATATATAAAGAGAAAATAGGAAGTCTTGTTAATGGAAAGGTAAAGGTAACTCGAGGTGTAATTTTTTAGAAGTTTTTTTCATGGAAATGTGTGAAAATAAATTATTATTGGATAATTTTAAATTTTTTTTTATAAAAAGGTAGAAAGGCATAAGATTATTGGATAAAATTTAACAAGATTTTTTTTTTTTTTTATTTAAATAGTTTTACTAAATATTATTGTGTCTTATGAATGTGATATTATATTTTTTTTAATGATGAATTATAATATCTTTTATTGATTTTGTGTAAAAAAAAATTAGGCTGTGAGAGGTAAGAATAAAAAAAAGTTAAGGAAAAAAAAGAAGAGTTCATAATTACTTTAAAAAAAAAAAGCAATAATATGTATATTAGATGTATAATTTTATTTAAAGTACACTTTGCATCTACATTTTTGTAAGTGTTAATATTTGCACATATTTTATTGTATTGTGTTAAAAAAGAAAAAAAGATTTTTTAAATGAATAATGTATTATAGTAAGAATCTCAGTAAATTTTTTATATATTATCAAGAGAAAAAAAATATATCTTCTTATTGGAAATGTTTTGTATCACGAGTAAAATTTTAATAGACAATCAAGAGAAAATAGAAAATCTTTTCAATGAAAATACATGAAAGTGGATTAGCATTGAACAAACTTCTATATATGTAAATAATACTAATAAATGTTATTGCATTCTTTCTAGAGCCGTGTAACAAATACATGATCATGTTTTCAAAGCCAACTTTTTTTCTCATTGATCTCATAAAAAATCTTACATTAAATATCTAGATATAATCTTACATAAAACATCTCATCAAAAATCTTACANTTACATAAAACATCTCATCAAAAATTTTACATAAAATATCTCATCAAAAATCTTATATAAAAATAGATGAAAAATCTTTCACTTAAATAAATAAAGACTCTTCAGAGGAAAAAAAACAAGGCTTGACTTGGTTTCTCAAACTCAATTCTCTTAGCTCCATTAAGAGTGACAAAATATAATAGGGTCTAATAAAAAAACTTTGGTACACTAAATTTAAAAAAAGTAACGCAAACAAAGTAAAAATAAGAATTTTGATCATTAACCATTTATTTATTTTATTATTATTATTATTATTATTTATTATGAATGGGAAGACTTTGTTTTTGAGTCTTGTAAATAAGTCAAGCCAAAATATGGCTTTCAAGAATGATATAAATTGCTCAGGAAACTCTTTAACTATATTTGAAGGATTACCCATTGTTATATCTTTAAGTAGATGTTTAGTTAAAGTAATATATTTCATTTTTATTTATAAAATAATGTTTATACTATAAGTATAGACTAAATGTTAGATTTTAAAAGAGATTTAATACTAAATACTTCGTCAAAACATTGGTTTAAACATGTTATTATTTTTTATTTTTATTTTTGTTTCAAAATAATAGGATGGGAAATTGGTAGCCCTAGCTCTTGGCTATATATCTCAATCTTGATATGCCATAAAATGCTACTAGTTGATGTAGTTGATGTAGTTCAATAACAACCAAACTACTAGAAGCAAATGATATGGAGGCAGTTATCCAAAACCATATGATCTGTTTAACTAAATGGCCAGTTTTTCTTCAATCCAAAGATAGGTCCTCCAGACTAATGATATGAATATAAGTGGGTTTGCATATGTCCCTTTGGTTGGAGCGTAAAACTATCTCCTAGAAGTATATCCATGCCCATCAGTATAAGGGAATCATGATAGACATTGCTTGGTGCCTATGAATTTATTTCATAAACATCTGTAATTGTCATTTATCATCTGGTTTCTTTTTATCCCTCTTAGATTTGCATTTTTTGGCCTAAAATTTGATACGAATAATCTTGGATTGATTGAAATCGAGATATCAAACGTTAACATTGCACAATCCAGTTGCATAATGGGCTATTCAAGGGTGCTGAATGCCTTTATGCACCCAAAAACAACATTTTTTCAATCCAAAATTTCATTTTTTTTACAGAAATTGGTAAATTTTTCTATTATAAAGGTGTGGTCAAGACCACTAAGATACAAAAGAAAAGTTCAAATTGCATATCTTTTCAAAAAAGGTTGAACTAAGCATGATTCCCAGCAAGACTCTAGGATTGCCTTATGCTTGTTCCAAAATCTAACACTACTGCAGTTATGGATTGTAAATAGACGATAATATGTACCAACAATACATATACAGAGGCAAAACATGTATTAATATCTAGAGATTGTGACTGTTACCAGTTCCATTATGTAGACTAGAAGTCTAGTTGTTTTGTTCTTCATCCAATGGGTCGTTGAGGTCCGAGATTGGAGCCATTGAGGCTACGGAAGCAATGCTAACGCTGATTGCAGATGATTGCTGATCTTTGGCTCTCTCGCTCTGCTCCAACCTCTACTACAGGGCTTCATTTTGGTTTCTGAGGGCCTCAACTTCATCATGAAGTTGCCCAATTAAGGTTCGATACTGGGCCAGAGTGTCTAGAGCGAATGAAACAATTGAATTGAGAGCACATAAGCGAATAAACATCCTCTATTGATTTTCTGAGTCATTGAGGTCCATTTCCTTTCCCTGTGTTGACGCTTGAGATTCCATTCTATGCTCTAGTGCTGCCTTCATGTTCTCACAAATTGGAAGGGACGAGAGGCAGGGAGGCGGGAGTGAAGACTTTCAACAGTGGTTGTGACCAGAGGTTGTCCCATAAGGAAGCTTTGTTCTGAGAACACATGAGACTTTGAAGACCACGGTTATGCTTTGGGATGTTTTACCAAACTAGATCGACGAAGAATGAATCAAGGTGACACAACTATTTCCCAATTTATCATTCCTGCCACCTTCACTGCTCATCATGACAATGCCTGGTGTACTGTGCCAATAATATCCAACATTGAAACCAGAATGTACCTGGAGATGGAGGAGCCAACTTTGCTCTTGTCCGATTGCTTGTTCCATGATCAGGCTGATGACTACAACTCGAATTACCATCTCCCACTGCTTCGACTGTGCATTTCCACGAGTTGAGGCTATGGCTTCAGGGGCTAGATCCATTTCAATGCACATGTGATTGTACATGCGATAGTACCAGATACCAGACTTCGCACAGAGTCGAGATCTCCTCAATGAATTAACGGTCCCGATGCCTGCATGCTTAATAAACTCAAGGTGTTGTGCATGCATGGTAAGGTGGTGCTGTCCTTTGCCACATGTTCTGCCTGAGTTGATGTGCATGGGTGTTGAGTGTGCCATAAAATTTTCCTAAGCCCATCGGGGAAGGGCTTAGACTTAGGGGGCATACACATCACAGAGGGGGGTAAGGGACTCGATGCCACCAACCCTCATGAGACCTTGGGCTTTGCCAATTACCATATTGGCCATTTCATCTGCGGCTGAATTATGTTGCCCGACCACATGATAGAAATTCACTTGGTGGTTTTTGACAGAGAGTTTGATGTGATCCATAATTTTCTTTAATCGAATGTCCTTTGGCGTGGAGTTTTGAATGAAAATTCTGATGAGGTTTTTTGAATCGCCAATTATATTAAAACTTGGGATTTGCCATTACTTGACTAATTGGATACCCTGGTACATTGCATATGCTTCTGCCCTGTTATTAGTGACGATTCCTAGGTTCTAGTAGTAATCAAGAACTCTATGTCCTCCGAGCCCATATAAGGTCCCACACCTACCTCCCCTAATCCAAAATTTAATTTTCAACAAAATTTATTTCACTGGATTCCGATGATGACAAACTATTTTTTTTAAATATTAAAACATTAGCCTTCTTCCTCCTCTAAACATTGACAAAGTCTCTTTATAGTTATTAAAAATAATTTAAATGCAAACTCAATTTTTTTTTTCTAATTTTGTAAAAATTATTGTAACTTTTTATAATAACTATTAAAAAAAAATAGTGATTGATTGTACTACTTAACATTAGCCACACAAACATTGAACATCCACTACATATTCTTCTTAAGACCAACCATTTTGACTAGAAAAAACTTAATGTAATAATTATGAAAAATAATGACTTTCTCATTATTGATTTAAAATTTCAATCTCATAAAAACAATTCCATAAACCAAGATTCCAATTCTATAAACAATATTTTAACCAGAAAACAATAACCAAATGTGAAACAATACATAATACTATCTACACATCACTGAATGAAAACCACCTCCATTTTCTCCTTAATATCAACCATTTTAATAAACCTAAAAATACTTAAAAACCATTTTAATAAACCTAAAAATACTTAAAAAAAACTACATATCCGAAAATATATAACCACAGCTTCTACTTAAAAACGACTCATTCAAATGCAAGAACATGAAAAACAACTCATTTTTGTTAATCCATATCCAAGACTCGGTCCACCAAATCATCTACCCCATTTAAGGAAAATAATAAAATTTAAAAGTGAAAATTAAATAAAAAAAATTTAATAGCAAGGAAGCCGCGGGTCCCACATTGAAGGTCCACTTACGCGACAACGAAAATAAAATTACAACAAATTACACTATGTGTTTACCGAGGTAAAAAAGTATAATAACTCAAACGCGTTTAAATTTTATAATTCCAAGTATCTTTGTCATCCAGCATCATCGTCCTTTGTATCGGAATTTGGCCTGCCAGGAGAGGCCGTTCCACAGAGAGACAGAGAGCGCTAAATCTCAGGTAGCTCCAATCAGTCCTGATTTCTTCATGAAATCTTTCACATTTGCGCGAATCTGTCTCGCCGGTCTTCAATTCGCTGGCTTTCCCAGCTTCAGACGACCCTGAAATCGCCCAATTTGAGTTTTTCTTCTTTAGATTCTGCCGGTGTTCGATCTGAGGTTCGATCCGGCGACCTGTCGAGGGGCAGATCTGCGAACAGATGGAGGATTTTTCGAACATATTGCAGCGGAACTATGGATTAAGGCCGCAGGGCAAATCGGCTCCCATGGGAACAAGCAAGGGCACGTATGGCAGCAATCCTAATTTCAATCTCAACGACAGATCTTCGTCGGTGAACCTAGGAAAACCTCTGCACGATGTTGACGATATATTTAGCTCAAATCAGAGCGGAGCTGCTGATTTCAACGTTTATGACGATGTCTTCGGCGGGCAGACGAAGTCCGCAAACCCTTCTTCTCATACGACCACCGGCTATGATGATATCTTTAACAGTTTCTCGGCTCCGAATAGCAAACCCTCGTCGGTTCCCGTATACGATGCCCCTGTGTACGATGACGACATTTTCGGGGGCGTACAGGGCGTGAAAAGCTCATCCACCACGGTCACATACGATGACGTTTTCAGCATGAGGTCTGCGAGCCAAAGCGCTGGCCCCGCTTCCTTCGAAGATCTGCTCGGGGATTTAGGAAAGAATAAGGCACCAGAAAACTCTCAGCCGTCTGGGGACGAGGCGTTATTTGATGATTTAATCCCAGGGTTTGGTAACACTGAACCGGCGAAGCCGAGGTTAGTATCTCATTTACAATATTGATCATTTTTTTATAAATGTTAAAATTCTATCATTTTTTTTGCGATTTTAATTAAAGTTTGATAACCTGTTACTTGCAATTGAAATTAATCTCCTTTTATTTATTGTTGTACATTTTGGTGTTTAATCACATTTTTTTAAGTTTTAAAGTTTGGTCACATTTTATTACAAATGAAACTCATCTGCTCTTATTTCCGATGAATATGAATATTATAGCAACTATTGTTAGCTAGAATTATGGGAACGTTCTTCTGTCAGGAAAAAAAAATCTGTAATCCGATTACAATTTCATGATAGAGAAAAATGATCATACTTTTACTTCATAATCTGAGTCTAAGAAGCTGGTTTGTGTTGAATTAGGCAAAAATGAAATTAGGAAAACGTTCTGCATTGGAAAAAGAATAGATAAGATAATTTTATTACTGTCCTCGATTGACCAAAAAGGTAGGTCGATGGGACTCAAATGTACAATCAATAGTGACAAACTGTAGGAGTGCCAGATGAACTTTTATAACCCAAATGCTAAAAGGTAAAGCTGAAGCTAAGAGAAAGCTAAACATGAGAATTAGCATTCACCATTAAGTTTGGAAAAGAAAGCATATGCAATCAGATTTGTGGCAATTAAATTCAGAATTAAGAGTAGATTAAAATATTAACCATCCCTTTATCTTAAATTTCTAATATAAGAGAACTGTATTTTAAATATTAAATTAAAACTCTCTGATCTCAGAATTTTGTGAATGATAGCATTTTTGGTGATTAAATTTGCGGAATCTGGCTAGTCTAGTTGCCAGTTCTCGAAATTTGGCAAATTTCATTTTTTTGGGAAAATCAATGATTATGATTTGACTGCCTTTTTGTTAAATCAGTTGAAAAACAACTACATTCTCTGATGCAATGGTAGGACTTAAGTTTTCCAAATGTTTTGAAAATTCCTTCGAACATCTGTATGTAGTTCTAGATTTCTTAGAAAAGACCTACAGAGTGTTGAGTGATTCAGTCATATTTATGGTGTTAATATTCATGGAGCTAAATTTGCTGAAATACCAAAACACAGCTCTTCCACAAATCCTATTCTTCATTAAAATTTAAAAGCTTATGCTTACAATTTCTCTGTCTGAATGAAAGACTACAATTCGATGATTCATTTTTTTAAATAGGGATCTTTGCTCTTCTTTTACTGTATAAATTCTAATCCCATAAAAACATCTCACCTGTAAAAGCAGCATTCCTAAAAACAGACTTCTAATAATATCTTTCAAAAGGCGTACCTATTATTATAACACTTCTAAGAACATAGGATATGGTCCTATATGACATAAGAGCAATGTGAGATCCTGCCAAAGCAGGACAGAGTAATAAATGAAATTTGAACAGTATGAAATTCAGCCAAAGCAGAACACAGATATAAATACGCCTGGTGATTTTCTGGGAGAAATAGCTGTCTGGATTCAAGGACTCATGTTTTAGTAACTAAATATGTACATTAGCATCTGTCATTTAGAAAGTAGTGGCTTTTGTTCTCTTTTCTATTTTGACTCAATTGACTTTTCATCTTTCTCATGGAAAGTCATCCTATCTCATATCATTATTCTTGTCAATTTTTATGCAACTAATCTCAGATCTGAAAATTACTTCTAAGTGACCCAAACAGTAAACCCTAGGGCATTATCACTGAATAATTTTACACTGGAATTAAGACAGAAAATTACAGCAGCGGAAACATAAAGATCAGAGAGAATTTGTCCATGCATGTGAGACACAAAATTCCTGTTCTGTAAGCTTCTCAATTTCAGAATTTTTGAGGGCAAAAATCAGCCCTCCCAGCAACCACAAAAACAGTAAATCTGAGGACAAAATCAGAAAAATATCCTAGGAAAATTCCCAATTTACAAATCTGCTCCATCACACTGGTACGGCCTGCTGATGTCATCCGTATGGGCTGTACGAACTGATGACATCAGCATGTACGGACCTGCTGCTGCCCAGAAACCCTCACACGTGCGGCCCTGTTCTGCTCCCTCACCCTGATTCTACTGTACAGCTGCCACATGTGTGACTGTACGGACGTGTTCCGTATCACACATGTGCCCTGCACCCTGATTCTGCTGTATGGCTGTCACACGTGTGACCAAGGCCGTTGGGAGTTGGGAGCGGGAGCGTTTCGGGAGTGTTTTTTTTTTTTTTTTCGTAAGTAAGAGATTTTATATATAAAGGGCCTTCAAAAAACCAGACCAGAGGTACAAAAACTTGAAAACAACCGTGCTGTAGTTACCGAACTGCCCCATTAGAGGGGAAACCAGTTCAGCCAGCCAGGTAAGTCTAGTAGTTTACAGTCTGACAGTCTTAAAGGACAGACCTTAGGTGGCAGCCTCATAGGACCTCAAAAAATCTACATGGTATCAGAGCTAAAGGTGGCTTAGACTTGTTAATTTTGGAGCACTTTTGTGGGCAGTTTGGTGAGGTTTTATATCAGATCTATTGGCTGTTTTGGACAGCAAGTTTTCAGTCCAAAACAGTGGGTAAACTTCAGATCTGAAGGTACCTCACATTCAGTGCTAGTTGGACAGCTCAGGGCAGATTTTGGACAGTTAGTTGACAGTGTTTGTGGACAGTTGTGGGCACATTTGTTGGGCTGATTTTTGACACTTGTGGACAACCTCTTTTCACACATGTGTGGACATGAGTGCAGCTGTAGAGTACGACCTCTTTTCACACCTATTGATTAGGAGTGAGGTCGTGGTTTCACCTTCCTTTTTTCACACCTGTGTTGACAGGAGTGAGGCAACATTCCTTGCATTTGGAGCATCAGAGTGAGCGCAGTAGACAGACATGTCAATATCTCAGATGCGTGTGGAGGACAGGCTAGCCGGGGCTAGCAATTGGTTGCCTTGGAAGGCGAGGATGGTCTTTGTCTTAGAGGACCTCGAGCTATGGGACATAGTCGAGGCAACTGTTCCAGTTATTCTTGTCACTTCTCCCGTCTTGGTGGCAGAGTTTATGAAAAGGAACACCAAGGCAAAGAGGATCATTTGTGATGCTGTGATAGATCACATTATTCCCCACTTGACGGGGAAGACTCATGCATACGAAATGTGGGCATCTCTATGCAAGCTGTACGAGAGCTCTAATGAGAACCGAAAGTTGGTTCTTCATGATTGACTGAGGAGCATTCACATGCTCGAGGATGAGTCGGTTACTTCATTCCTTGCTAGATACACCCAGATCAGAGACGAGCTTGGAGCTGTCGGAGAGGTGGTGAACCCTAACTCTTTGGTTAGAACTTAGGACAACTATGAATACCTTCACCAAACCTTGGGGTCCATTTGTACGCGGCATTGTTTCCAGGGAGGTTATGCCTACATGGGAGAGGATGTGGGATGACTTCGTCCAGGAGGAGATTAGGCTTGCAGCCGAGGCTTCTGGACAACAACAGTCAGTTTCGGGTGATGAGGACCTTGCTCTTTGGACAAAGGGCAAGAAGAAGACCGATCGTGGAGGTCGATAGGGTCCCAAGTTTGGGGCCCCACCACAGGGAAGAGAGAGCAGCAACAACAGTGGGCAGAAGAGAGACATGAGCATAGTGAGATGCTTTGCTTGTGGAGAGATGGGTCACTATGCAGGACAGTGTCCCAAGAAGAAGAAAAAGCAACAGGATGTGTCAGCAGCGACAGCAGNGCAGATCAGGTTTTGGATCCACTACAGGTGGAAGTTACTTGGCGAGAGGCCAAGTTGACGACTCTTGGTGAGATAGCAAGAGGGGGAGACTCTTGGTGAGATGCCAAGAGTAGTGACTCTTGGTGAGATGCCAAGAGTAGGTGTAAATCCTTGATGGGAGACCAAGGTGGAAATCTTCGGTGTGATGTCGAGATGTAGGTGATCTTGGATAGATGGAGAGTCAGTTCCATTACACAGATTGAGCAGATCTGTGACAAAGTCCACTTTTAGTGATCAGGGTATAGCCATACTCACCGAGCATATGCTAGGAGACAACCATGTCCTCTGCAGGGACCAGATTGGTGGTGACGAGCACTTTCCTCGGTAAGAGGGAGTGTTGGGATTTGGGTACCTTGGGAAGTGCCCCCCATGTGCTTATGAGTCTCTAAGCACAAAGGGGGAAGACTATTACCCTTGAACTTTACTTTATGATTCTAATTTCACTTTGACTTAGGAGATTTAAGTCAAAAGTGAAATATGCCACTTAAGCATTAAAGTGACAATTAATTCACAATGTGGGTGAATTAATAGACATAAAGCAACTAAGGAAAGTGGGTTTCCTTAGTGAGATTTTTGGATGAGATCTCACCCATTGATTAGACTTGGCTAGATTGGATGTAGGCCATTGGTTTATCAGGGCTTGGCCAAAGGAGTCTAAAGTGAGGGTTTAGTGCATTTTGGAGATTCATTCTTCACTTGTGAGTTTTGGAGAAGAGGAGGGGCACATTTCTCAAGGAGAGGAGGGCAAACTTGCTTGAGAGCTTGAGGAGGAAGCTCTTGTTGGGTTGAGCTTGCATGGAGAGGTGATCCATGGAGGTTTAGCATTCATTTCCTTGGAGGGCACATGCTACATAGAGAGGAGTGTATTTTCTAGAGGAGGGCTTGCATTCCAAGGAGGAGGAGGCTTCATTCACTGTTTTGTTCACTTGAGGAGGAGTGGGAGGAGCATGAGGATGAGGTCAGTTGCATTGGGAGGAGAGCTAGGGCGCATGCTTCCATGGAGAGAGGCATCCAACTTAGGCCTCTNTGTAGGCCATTGGTTTATCAGGGCTTGGCCAAAGGAGTCTAAAGTGAGGGTTTAGTGCATTTTGGAGATTCATTCTTCACTTGTGAGTTTTGGAGAAGAGGAGGGGCACATTTTTCAAGGAGAGGAGGGCAAACTTGCTTGAGAGCTTGAGGAGGAAGCTCTTGTTGGGTTGAGCTTGCATGGAGAGGTGATCCATGGAGGTTTAGCATTCATTTCCTTGGAGGGCACATGCTACATAGAGAGGAGTGTATTTTCTAGAGGAGGGCGTGCATTCTGAGGAGGAGGAGGTTTCATTCTTTGTTTTGTTCACTTGAGGAGGAGTAGGTGGAGCATGAGGATGAGGTCAGTTGAATTGGGAGAGGAGAGCTAGGGCGCATGCTTCCATGGAGAGAGGCATCCATTTTAGGCCTCAGTTATTTGATGGTGATCACATTTGCTAGGAGGAGGGTGCACCAGTGGAGTGGATGCACAACTACCTGGTAGGAGTTTCACTCGGAAGCCAATTCTGATAGTTTCAGTGGAGAGGCAGCACAGGAGAGCACATTCCTGTGGAGGGATTTCTTCATTGTGTCAAAGAGGAAGGAGAGCGCTTCACTTCAGTGTAGAGAGCAGCAAAGGGAGAGGGCGCACTTGAGTTTGGGCACATCTCTCTCTGGATCTTGTGGCAAGGCTTGTGAGGAGCTTGCTATGTATACTTTGTTTGTATTACTTGTTGTATATCATGCTTTGATCATCATTATATAGACATATATCCCAAACTGGTTTTCCCCGGGGGGGTTTTATCCAGGGTCATGTTGACAAAAAATACATGTGTCAAATTTATGCATGCTTAGAAGTGTAGATCGACATTTTAAAGTTAAAGATCTAGAGGTAGTGTTATGTGTTTTAAGTTATATTGCATGTGCTAATATTGAGTAAAGAAAACACTTGCAAGGGCACCTTAAAAGAGCACTTAACCATCAAAACATTGAGCAGAAAGTTGGGTCACTGTTTGCTGTCCTAAAATAACAAAAGAAGACGGCCACACAATTGAAACTTAGAGCCATACTAAGGTCAAGGACAGACCTTAGGTGGTAGCCTCATAGGACGTCAAAAAATCTATAGAAAGTACCAAATGGGTTACATTTTTAAAAACTTTTAAGAAGGATAATTTAAATGCTATGTCACAGAAAATTGGGACATGTGGACACAGGTCTCTGACATGGGACATGTAGGCCCTTGAAATGTGATATAGGGGGACAAGTCTCTGTCTCTCTAGGTTTTGTTCTGTTGGTTGAGAGGAATGAATGTTATCCTCTTCACTCAGGTTCAATTCCCACGAGTGACATGGTGAACTCTTAAAAAGTATATAATTGTAATCCATATTATACCCATATATATAATTGTGTTTCCTCCTAAGAGGTCACAAGTTCAAATCTAGAGGGGGGTAGGGTATGTATACCTCCGTAGACTTTACCAGTCAAATCACTGGGCGAAGGGGGTCCCTTGTCCCCCAAACAAGGGGTTCTCCTACACCAATTTGGTGTCTGGCTTGGCTGTGACCTTAAAAATAGATTATATATATATATATATATATATATATATATATATCTCAATTGGTTGTTAGCAATGTTGTTGGGCGTTTGGCTAGTTTCTTGCCATCTGGTGCCTAGTTTGAATCTTGTGGGTGAGGCGTGTTATCACACAATCTAGCACCTTAGTGCAAAGCCTTCATAAGACATCAAGACTAGTGGAACATCGGAAGATGTCACAACGGTCACCTAGGCAATGACTTCTTTCTCTTTTGTGAAGGAACAAATCCAACACAAGGGAGGCTTCCCTAGGCAAAGACACAATCAAGTCTAAGGCCTCTCATGTACTCAATCTACCACCAATAGAATAAGATAAACAAGGTAAGGATAAGGTGGTAAGTTGGTGCAATTTCCAGATTTGAATAGATGAGGATCTAGGTCAATTTAGAAGGTTTACCAAGTCAATTTTAGGCTCAAGAGGATCCCCAAACACTACAAAAGAAGAAAAACTATTGGCTGTTGTAAAACTTGAAAGAAAGATTTACAGCAGAAATACAAGTTATGACAACAACAATAAAATTAACCCTTGAACAAGTAATAAGCCAATGAAGAAAGAGGGCTAAATAATGGATTAAACTAGGGTTTTATTAATCAACAAAATCTGAAATTATAAATGCATATGACAGCCCTAAAACCCTAGACGTCCAGCCCTAAAAGGCTGAAATAACAAATCAGCAATGCAATTTAGGGTTCAAGGATGATTATTAAGTCAACAATATGCATGAATATCAAAACACCCGAGTCATTTATGGCTGAAAATGGATATATTGCTGTAATGCAACCTTAATCTAATCCTTAAACAATAAATAAAGGTTGAATTCGAAGTTTTATGATTGCCTATTGGGAGAATGACTAGTGCCTACTATATTTTTGGGCATATGGGTTCAATTAAGGACTCCTTTGAAGAGATGTGAGTGGATCTAGGGTGATATCTAAGGTTGTTCACTACTAACCCTTGAAGATCCTCCTAGTATATCATTAGGTATTCAAAGATAATTCAAGGGAAGGTTCTCCACTAATAACCTTCCAAAGGTTTTAACAAGAAGGGCTTGTTCAAGAAAGATCCATGAGAATGCACAACCATCACTAGAGAAGCAACATTACACTTACATTCATTCATAAACAAAACCACAAGATAACAAGAGACCACTTACTCAAGAAATCTTTTATCTATCAAAACCCTAACAATGATCATCCATGAAGCAATAAAAGCATCCACAAGACATCTTCTCCAAAAAGTCGCTCTAACTAGCCATCCATAGTGATTTGTATAAGAGAAAAAGTAGTAGTAGACAAATAGTGATAAATCTCCACAAGTAGCAATCATTTACAAGTGAAAAGTGATTCTCTTATATATATGAGAGATCAAGCACCTTTTTCATCCATTAGAAGCCCTAGAAATTTCAAATCGTCCACCATAAATGCATGCTAGAGGTCACACGTGTGGCATAAATGACCTCACAAAGTGGACAACTTACTCCAAATGATGTGTATGGCGCTCAAAAAGTGAAATGTTTCCTTCAAGAGGTGCAACGTTTCATCTCCAAGTGGCATATCATCCCTAAGAGGTTTGACGTCTCATCAAAAGGTGCCATATCATCATCAAAATGTGCAACATCTCCTCAAAAGGTGCAACGTCTCATCAAGAGGTGTCAAATCGTCATCAAAGGTGCAATGTCCTATCATCAAAGGGTCACATCCTACCTTATGGGTGATAGGGTGTCTTAGCAAAGGAGCCATGTCATGAAAAGGCTGAATGTCCTCCCAAAAATATGGAACGACCTCTCTCAAGTTGTGGGATAGACAAGTATGCTAATAGCCCCTCAACGTCTTCCAAAGGACCAAGGTGTCAATCAAGCATGTGGCCATGCACAATCCATCATCCAAGGAGGGACTCATGTAGTCCAATGCACCATCAAAACCGGAGGCATGTACACAAGTCAAGTACAACATATAAAGTGAGTCATGTCAATGCAAAAACCAATAGATAGATCACATTTAAGTATCCTTTTCAAACTTCACACTAGCTCATAAAGTTATACAATTTGCCAAGTTTGGGTATGGGAGGATCATAATTACCCCCTATTAGGTGTGCTGATACCTAAGATAAGGAGTATTTCCCAAGTAACCCATCAAAAGAGTATGTGAAATGGCATGTGGTATGGTTTTGGGGTTTACTTCATGGGTGGTGGCATAGTTTTGAAATGTTATTTATGATAGTCATGCTCATGATTGCCTTTGTATGAGGGAGTGCTTACACAATGAGTTACCCTTTTCTCAACACTATGTCTTTGCAAACCCTTATTTGCCTTTTTCTTTATTGATTCAACCTTTTTTGGCTTTTGATTTTCATTTACTAAGTCCTTTTATTAGGTGTGCATTTATTGCATAGGACTTGGGGTGATGGCCTCTTAGCGAGGGGGTAGAGCTCATGCTTCCCTTTCTTGTTTTTTTAGACCTTGCTTTTCTTACCTTTTTTGCTTTGCTTTGCATTTTTAATTATAACATTTGCTCTTTCTGTATCATTTTTTTATATTAAGTTGCATCAACCTCGAGCATTCTAGCTCCTTCTCATGGGGATTATGAGGTATGAACCTTTATAGGTGACATATTACAACCAACACAAAAGATAAGATAACAGAGAGGGGATAGATGGAGTGTGTTATATATGCACTGGGATATGGACACGTTACCCCTATTGAGCCCTCCCCAGTAGTACAACTTTTCCCAAGAGTGACAACACTTGACTAATAGATGATGATGACCACCAAGGTGAAATAAGGCTAAAAGTATAAATTCAAAGCATCACGATTCTTAATCCAATTCAATCCATGATCACTATTTTCATGCCCAAAACATTGAACATTATCACTCAATATGAAGTATCAGAACAGGGTATCTCATGTGTGTCGTGCACTGTATCACCTAATGTGAGTGAGCTGAGCATAGAGTGGAAGACATCTGTGGGCAACTGTCTATGGAGAATCTGGAAAGTCATCATTGGAACTGCTGTCTGCATTGTGGATCATGAAGAAAATTATCTAGTTACCCCTAGAAGTGAGGGGGTAATAAGGCACACTATTCTACGCCAACATGTTACTAGGGATGTCATCCACGAATGTGGGGAAGCATCCCTTGGGTTTCCGATGAGGTTTTACTTGGAATACACACACACAATGTTAAAAATTATTAAAATTATAGAGATAATATACAGACATAAAGTTAACCCAATGCGCTAGTTTGAGTGCTTTGAGCTTCATGCAGGAGGTCTCAGGGTTGATTTCTTGGGTTGGCTGCTTCTGTTGCTTGCTTCACTCAATGTCTTCACCGGCTTAGACGCAGTAATCGGCACCAACAGGTTTTCTTTGTATACCATCCGCAATGCGGGAAAGTACTCGAAAGTTTCCTCGCGAGGTTTTTCTTGTAAAAACATATATTCATAAAGACGTTATATTTTGAAATTGGGACACCTTTATTGACACATTGGGACATATCTGCACATTTTGTTTGATTTTTTGTGAATTTGTTTTTTGGTGTCGTCAATGTCCAACATGCAGGACATGTGATGCCCGAGTGTCAGACATGCATGAGACACGTCCCTTCCATGTCTGACACTTGGGCATCATGTGTCCTGCGTGTCCAACACTCAGGAATCACGTGTCCTGTGTGTCTGACAAATGGACGCATGACATGCAGGGCTTGGATGATGTATCCTTTTTCAGAGTTGAAATGGAGTGAAAGGGAATCCACTTATTCTAGGTAGATGTAGTGAAGGTGACAGTTAGAACTAGCTGTCCATTGGGATGTTAGGTCCACAGATGACTTTGGTTTTATTCGATTGAAGGGGTAGAAATTAGAATGCAATTATCTAAAAGCATGTTTAAATAGTGCACTACTTACCTGCTCAGCAGCCAGATAAGTTGTGCTGGAATCTACAAAATGGTGTGGAAATCTTTATTTAATCACATCTAGCAAAGTTGAGTGCCAATTCAAGATTAGTTTTCAAAATACTATCATCTGTGGCTGTGCAATGAATGTAGATTCATTACCAAATCCAGATAGAGAAGAAATCCTAAACAAACAAATTAAAAATTGAAAGGTAAAAATGAATTCAACTATAGCTCTCTCATGAATATAGATGCAGCAGCATTACCCAATCTGCCACATGCAATTTTGTTTTGCTTTGTTGATTAGTAGTGATACATAATTTTATACTTCTTCCAATGTCAATATCCAGTGATATCTTTAAAGGAAATTTGTGTTGTTTGTTGATTCTTTGCTTTCATGCTTTGATACCTTTTGTTGTTTGTTTTTATACCTTTCCTCATTTACTACATGTCTTACCTAGAGCATTTTGGAATGTGTTGCACAGGGGTAGTACTGACACTAAGCGGCAGCATCCCACTGATTCTCCCAAGAAGCCTGCAGATGATCCTTTTGTCGTTTTAGATGCAGAGTCATTTTCATCAAATGCATCGTCCACTACATTTCATGATCCCCTTGAAGAGTTTAGTATGCCAACACAGTCTGCGAGTATGACTGACACACAGTCTGCGAGCAATGGCACTATAGGGATTGATGATGTTTTTGATGGATTCTCACAAACAGTACCCTCAGTGCCATCGTTAATAAATAAGTCTAGAACAGACAGAAGCCCGTTGAAGACAAGCCAAAGCTCCATTCCTCAGAAAAGTGGTAGCAGGGACACAGTAGAAAGCAGGTCTGTAAAGAAAGATTTTGTTAATAACCTGGAGAAAAATCACGAGAAGATATATTCAAGTCCTCCCATAGCAGATTTTGATTTATCTGGTGGTAGTGCTGATGTTTCTATAAAATCTACTTTAAATAGAGATGAGCATTCTCTGCATGAAGATTTTACTAGTGACTTGAATCCACAGGGGGCTCCTCCACCTAGTAAGTCTGATTATGGTACAGAGTTTGCCAATGACAGATGGATTACTGTTGATGACATTGTACTTTGTACACAACCTATATTGGCACCCCCACCTACGAGGCCACCCCCTCCTTTAGTCAGTAAGCAAGGACCCTCTTCAAAGAAAAGTTCAGACTCTAAGGTAGAGGCATATGCTGCAGCAAATTTCAACCGTTTTTCCAGTTACCCACAGCCAGCTCAATCTAAAAAATCATCCGAAGCTGCATTTGATGATGATAGACCGTCTGTGATTTCGTCCATTGAAGAACTTGAAGACTTTGCTATGGGTGGATCTCGTGTTCATGCCCAGGGGAAACACGAGATCCCATCAAATGGAGAACAGATAGATGGCAATTCAGCAGCAGCAGCTGCAATGAAGGAAGCCATGGAGAAAGCTGAAGCAAAATTAAGACAGGCCAAGGAGGCAAGAAAGAGAGAAAGGGAGGAGAGGGAAAGGGAAGCAACGATGGTTAAACAAGATAGAGAGGAAACTGCGGTGCAATTTGAAGAAAAAGAAAGGGCAGAAAGAGCAGTTCAGGAGGCTCGTGAGCGAGAAGAGAGGGAAAAAGAGGATCAAGAAAGAGAAAGACGGAGAATAGAGAGGGAGAGGGAGAAAGAACGTGAGAGAGAAAGGGAAAGGGAGAAAGACAGAATAGCTGTTGAGAGGGCAACAAAAGAGGCACATGAAAGGGCAGCTACTGAAGCACGTGAGAAAGCACAGCGAGCTGCTGTGGATAGGGCAACCAAAGAGGCACGTGAGAGGGCAGCTACAGATGCAAGGGAACGGGCAGAGAGAGCATCTGCACAGAGGGCAGCTTCAGAGGCAAGGGAACGGGCTGAGAGAGCAGCTTTTGAAAGGGCAGCTGCAGAGGCAAGGGAAAGAGCTGCTACAGAAGCAAGGGAAAGAATGGTAGCAGAGAGAGCTGCTGTAGAAAGAGCAGCAACAGAGGTGAGGCTTAGAGCAGAGCGCGCTGCAGTAGAGAGAGCAAATGCCGAGGCTCGAGAACGTGCTGCAGAAAGAGCATCTGCTGAGAGGGCTGCGGCAGCAAAAGAAAGGCAAAGGAGAAATGACGATGATCTTGACTCTTTCTTTAGTATGGGTCATCGACCAAACAGTGCACCCAAGCAAAGACCTGCTACTACTCCGGTGAGGCATTGAGAACTTTTATTGTCATTGCTTGTAGTTTACCACATTTTCTATCATTATATTAAAATATAAACTCTGTCAAATATAAATTTCACCCAGGTTTTATTCTTGGCAGGATCCCACTTTTGCTTCACAAGTTCAAAACAAGGGATTTTCTAGTGAAGGGCCTCGGAGAACACCTGCAGGGGTACCATCGGGCCTTAGGAAAGCAGCTCCACCAACAAACGTGGCTGATGATTTTACATCTCTTTTCAGTAAGGGCAAAAGATGAAACATCCACCAGATATATCTTTTCAGTGCAGTAAACATCTGCTTTTAGCTTGTCTGACTTTATAAGTTTGTTAGTTTGTCCAAAGCAAGTGTTATCTTCACCATTTAGGAACATTTTTAAATTTCTTACCAAAATATCTTTTGCTTCTTTAGCTGCATCATCTTCTGAAGAGTTCCAAGAATTTGAAGGTGAAACTGAAGAGAGAAGGAGAGCTAGGTTGGACCGACATCAGCGAACACTTGAACGTGCGGTATGGTGTAATTGCTATTCACTTGGAGATGTGCATTTGTTTGAGAATTCCACCCCCCTTTATAAGTTTATTAATATCCTTTTTGACAGTAACGTAGGAATTTAAAGTTATATATGACCACTTCTCTCAATCCTGCAATGTTATTTAAAGGTGAATGATCTGTCACATGATCGAAGTCAAGAAACTTATCTTACCACTATGATTGAAACTTTGTTTTCCATTTATCTCCATCTCACTCGTATTTGGATGTTTCAGAGCAAAGCTTTAGCTGAAAAGAATGAACGTGATATGCAAGCTCAAAGAGATCAAGCTGAGAGACATGTAAGATGATGATCTTTCTCTAGCATTCTATTTGGATGCTGGTTTGGCATCAATATAAAAAATGGGAGGGAGGTTATGTGAACTTCACATCACTAAAACTATGTTATTGTTTAATCTTCAGAGGATGTTTTCTTGCAATACATCATGTTAAATTTTTATGTTGTAACGAGTCATCTGCTGACTAACATCTTACTTTGCCATAGTTAGATTGATTGAAATAGCAAGCATATAAATTTCCAATTTTATATCAACACATTTTTGAAACCATCATTTTTCTGCTTCGTTTAATGCTGGAGTTCTTCCCTTGAATCTGCATATTCAGATAGATTTGGAAGGCATTACATCCTCATGGATAAAATCGTTTGATTCATTTCAGTAATATTACTTTGCTTGATGAGATATCTTTGGATTGATCTTTGTATGAAGAGTATCATATCAATGTTCTGAACTTCTGAGGCAGTTCAAGGCACTTACATTACTCTATTTGCTTTGCAGAGATTTGCAGAAACATTGGATGCTGAAATCAAACGGTGGGCGGCAGGGAAAGAAGGAAATCTGAGAGCATTGCTCTCGACATTACAATATGTAGGTTTCATGAATAATCCTTATCCAAAATTCTGTTTTCCTTGGTTTCTTTCATTTTCTAGCAATTTGTCTGGG
Source organism: Picea sitchensis (assembly GCA_010110895.2). Lineage (NCBI taxonomy): Eukaryota > Viridiplantae > Streptophyta > Pinopsida > Pinales > Pinaceae > Picea > Picea sitchensis. The sequence goes on from SNQJ01S0005992.1 coordinate 197,664, forward strand.
ACAAATATGCTATTTTTCATAATGCCTGTCATGGCGTGAAGTATGCTTAGTGAGCAGGACATAAATTTGAGATTGAGACAAGATTCATTTCAAGGAAGCTTTGTAATGGCTCAAGGTTACATGTGTGAATAGTTTCCAGTTCATTATGGTTTTCTCTGTGCAGGGCAAAAATTGAATTGGGAGAATACTCACATGAGAAAGAGAGAATAATACTGTCATGTTGGATGAAAACATAAAATCTCTTTTCTTTGACATACACGTCGTTTAGAAATGACCAATTTGATTTGCTCTTTGTGATACTTTTATCCAATTGGTCATGGGTGTTGAGCCAAATTATTGATTTTGTTTATCCATTCATCCTATTATCATGCATCAATCTTGCTGCAGGAAGACTTGTGTGTATTGATCTGTGCAGGAACTGACTATCTCTTTCAGGGAGTGTTTGCTATCATGATTTGAATCTGATGTATTTTTTTGGGGATGTTTGTTGATTGACTTGGCCCATGATCTTACTTATCAATATTTTATAGGTCAATTTGGTACAAGTAGGAGAATGTGAGCATTCCTTTTTGTTAAATGCATATGATATAGATGGTTAGGCTGTAAAGCTAAGAAGGCTTATATGCCTAGTTCAAAGAATCTGCCAAGCACTGTCAATAGGTCATATTGCAAGGTTTCATATCTATTATTATATAGGTGTAGATCTAACATGGAAAAATGGTCTTAGTCTCCATAGTGTTTACAAAAGACTCGATTCAACTTTTTTTTAATAATTTTGTAGCATAGTAGCTAATTTTGATATAACAGTGAATAAAAACAAAACATGGATTCGATAGGGCAGTCCTGTTATCCGCTTCTTTACAGCCACAGGCTTTGCTCGTAAGTGAGAGTAAGGACACCAACACAAGAGTAGTATCCAGTTCTATTGCAAAAATGGCCAATCTATCAACGGTTTTGTGATTTTTTTATTGAGTTATTGATGAAACGAGAAATCAGAGGGAAAAAGTTGAGATTTTTTAAGATATCGGAAAAATTGCAATTTTGTTTTGAAAAAATCACCAAGGCATGAAAAAATGTAAATAAAACTCTATAGTCACTCTTTCTGTTCATTTCGACTTGCTGTTTGCATGTCTGGGAGAGCGAAGAGCGTGCCAGCATGGTTCGAGAGGGAAAACTTGGTGTTTAATCGCTGGCAATGGATCTTTCGTTAATTGGGCAACAACTTCCATTCATGATTTATAATTTTCATATCCATAATATGTTTCTGCTTTTTTTTTTTGTAGATTTATGCAATAATGATAAGGTTTGTTTTCAGAAGATCGTTGCATAGTATTTGTCATAGATTTTTATAGATTATGTTTTTTGCAAACATTCTTTAGGCTTGAAATATTTTAGTTTTTTTTCCCTAGGTTGCATTTATCTCCCACCAGAATACAAAGGCTCTGGATGCATTTTGGGCATGTTGCATTTATCTTCCACCAAAATACCAAAGGCTGTGGATGTATTTTGGGCATATGGGGATCCTGTTAATGGGAATTATAACAAGCTGAAGTGCAAGCTCTGCTCAAAGCATCTATATGGATGGTTTTATCGTCATGTTATTAGAATGGCCCCCCTGAAATGTTGTTCAGTGTTTCATAAACGAATTGTGATTGGAAATGCCTTAAAAAAACTAGTAAAGCATTTCCCTCATGTATCCATCTTGTGAAATGGCTGCTGATGGGGGCATTTGTGTGCAAAGTGACAGAACACTCCCACAATGGTTGGTTTGAATGCTCGGGTAGAAAATAATTGAGGTGGCTATTCTAATTTCTCTTTTCCTACCCTGAAACACGTAAGCAAACCAAGCAGAACATTTGGGAGGAAATGAGGAGCACACGTGTAGAAGGCTCCTCCAAGAATCTTCAAGCCTTGAGGTTGACCGGAAGGAGCAGGGTCTGCAAGCTGCCATGATCTCCCGATGGTCCTACACACTAAAAAAACCAACTGAGATTCTACTATTTCCTAACAATGGAAAATCCTATTGTTAGTTCACCAAACTCTATTTTGCTTCTAAAAAATGCATGAACCAGTGAAGCAGATTTTGGGGGGATAGAAAATAAATTCTTTATGTTAACTGAATTAAAAGAAGCATTGCAAAGGAATGAAAGCATATCACCTCAAATGTGCTGAAAGTAGCCTCGAATCTTCTGTCCTTTGGGGTCTTTCCTCACTTTGGGCTCTCTTCAATCCAACACCACATATGGAGCTCTTCTTTCTTCAATCCTCATTCAGGCATGACCACAATATGATGGCAATATTGAGACAATATTTTGGCATCATAACGGTATGGCAAATGAAGAAATGGGATTGGTGCAAGTGGGCAACTCAATCCGATGGAAGTATTAGAAGTATAACATTATCACTCTGAAGATTTCTCAAAATTGGGGGATGATGGCTCTTTTTATAGATATATTTGGAGCTTGAATTGCGAGCCTCTTCTCATGAGTTTGCAATAATTCTAGGGAGGCTTAATTCTCCAAAATTCAGCGAGTAGTTCAATTAGAATTGGTGCCAACTAGACAAGAAGCCGTCATGAGTTGACTAGAGTTAAATGATCCAAAGGATTTCTCATTTTCATGTGCTTTACAAGACCATGCAATTTTCCATCACGAGTCACATAGATTTTAAACTTTTAGGCATTGAGTGCACACAATTGTGATGGTTTGACCAAAAATGGTTGCATTTTGATTTTTTTTCGGGAATTCACAAGAATGCCTTCCTCTTGGGATTTTTGCAATGCATTGCTTCAATTTTTGTGGTCATTTGTTGTGATTGGATCAGTTTGGGATGTATTGAACAACTAACTTTGTTTGTTGTAGGAGGATGTAATGTGAGAGTTAACAATGGGGTTTTGGATTTTAGAAATGCCAAAAAGGTTGCTTATCACTGTCACTTTATGACTTAAGAATATGTTAATGTTCATTTTGTGTAAAGCAATCTATCCCACATTCATAAGTGGAAATGATTTGCTTAAAGAACAATGATATATAAGGAGATAAACTCCTTTGTAATAAGTGTACTAGTTAGTTATTCATTGATAATATCATATGGTGTTATTGTGAGCATCTTTCTTTGAGCTTAGTTATGTGACTCAACTCTATCTAGGGTTTCCTTATTTATGACTCAACTCTATCTAGGGTTTCCTTATTTAGTGATCCAGCTTCATTTTGTAATATGGTATTAGAGTAGGAAGCTGCATTGAGAGTCTCGGCCCTTTGAAAGATAAGGTTTCACCTTTTATGCGACTTCAATGGTCTGAGAGCTATGAAGTGTTACAATTCGAGGGTGTTTAGCAACGAGTTCACTCATTTTCGAGTTTTGTTTTATTAGTCGTGATTTAATGCAGGATCCTTCTTAATTTTCTCAATAGAGGCAACAAGGGTTTTATTGCAATTCTACAATTGATCTCTCTCAAATTTGCAGTATCTACAACTTTGGTTTACGTAACATCTCTTTGCATCCGCGGTAATTATTTTTTAGCAAGAAAAAAATCAGATATGATCAGTCATGGAGATGCCATTAGAGAAATACTCGGGTTTCAATTTCCATATGTGGAAAGTGAAGATCCAGATGAAACTAATGAATAAAAACCTTAGGGGAATTAATAAAGGAACCGACGAAACACCCGCAGATCCAAACAAGTTGATAGAATTTGAGAGCATAGATGATAAGGAAAAAGACATTATTGCCCTTTCCCTCTCGATTTAGAGCCATCACGTACATCTGGACAAATCATCCAAGGATATCTGGGAGAATCTCAATAAGTTATTCAGGGCACAAGCAACGAAAGTGAAATTTTCCCTGAAATTACAGTTATTTAACTTTAAGATGCCAATTGAAGCCACCATGTCAAGTCACGCCAACAATCTAAGATCTATTATTAGACAACTTGCAAGAGTCAAGGCAGTAGTTGATGAGGAGGATGCCAAGGCTATTCTCCTGAATAGTTTGCCGCCTAAATAGAGTAGTCCTATCTTTACCTCGAGTCAACTACCTTCACAAAGTTTAGACGAAATGATTGCTGCATTGCTAGCAAAAGAAAAGAGAACCACTGAAGGTGATAGCCAATTGGAGCTTGCATTCTATGCAAGAAACAACTGCAATAGATCAACAAAAGACAAAAAGGAAATAGAATGCCATTATTGCAAAATGCTGGGTCATACAACTTGGAATTGTAGACAACAAGCCAATGATTCTTAAGGGAAAGGTCAAAGATAGAAAACATACAGCGAGTATAGCCATGATTGAAGATCCATCAACTGCTAACAATAGTGAAGAATCTGCTGAAGAAAAGGGATTTTATGCATTTTAGGAACCCTGCGCTTTGAAAACAGGAAGGGATCAATTAACAACTCAAAATGGATTGTTGCCGAGTTAGTTTAGAATTTGTGGATATAGGGAAAGATCCCTCATTAGTTGGAGAGCCATGCATGTGGATTGCAGTCTACTAGTGAGGTTACGCGACATGCATGTGGATTGTTGTCTAGTAATTGACTTAAGGAGATTCGTGATTCGGGAGTTTAGGAAGGCAGGATCTGTGAACTCGGGAATTCACTCAACAGCTACACCGTTACGATGGTTATGAGACAACTTGATGGAGCTCAAACTAGTCTAAGAACTGAGTTCAAGAAGAAGATTCTAAAGGGATGTTAATGATGTTTAGTGTTCAATTTATGTGTTTTACATTCAATATATGTATTTGTTTTCAGTTTGTTCGACACTTTACGCCTTATGGGGGGGTGTTAGAGATATAAAGATTACTATGTAATAAAGTCACTTTATGACTTTAGAATATGTTAATGTTCATTTTTTGTGTAAAGTAATCTATCCCACATTCATAAGTGGAAATGATTTGCTTCATGAACAATGATATATAAGGAGGTAAACTCCTTTGTAATAAGTGTACTAGTTATTCATTGATAATCTCATATGGTGTTATTGTGAGTATCTTTGTTTGTGCTTAGTTATGTGGGTCAACCCTATCTAGGGTTTCCTCATTTAGTGATCTAGCTCATTTTGGAATAGTTGTGATGGTTTGACCAAAAATGGGTGCATTTTGATTTTTTTGAGAATTGAGAAGAATGCCTCGTCTTGGGATTTTTGCATTGCACAAATTCAGTTTTTGTGGTCATTTGTTGTGATTGGATCAATTTTTGATGTATTGAACTACTAACTTTGTTTGTTGCAGGAGGATGGAATGTGAGTAAACAACGAGGTTTTGGATTTTAGAAATGCTAAAAAGGTTGTTTTGGTCCCCTTCCAAATGTTTCATGATTTTCTAAAACCTATTGCGTGTATAAGCCTGTCTGTTGGGTGGGAAAAGTAAACAACTTAAAAAATGCCAAAAAAATCTCCGAAAGCAACAATATGAACCCTAGCCCTTAAAGTAACCTATAAATGAACCCTCTTGGGCCTCCCTTAAGCTCCCCTTAAGCTTACCAATACTCATGCTTGAGAAAATTTGTGATTGAGTGTTATTCTTGTTGTGAAGAGTTGCATGCAATTTGAATTTTTATGTCATCGCTTCTTTTGCATGTGTGTGTGTGTGTGTGTGGTATATTGTGTTTGTCATTTTCCTATCATATTGTATCTGACCTTTTTTGAAAATTTGTTGCATCCATTTTTAGATACTATCCATATTTATTTTAGTGCATCTTAATCTTATCATTTAAAATGCCACACTACAAGAATCTCAGGTAGAGATGTTGAGCCTTGAATAAATGTCACCCTAGAGCTTAAGCAACAAGCTTTTGCAGTGCTTAAAGGAGCTATGTAGAAGAAAGATGGAAAAGAGTCTTTGTGATTTGAAGTTGTAGTGGGTGAAGTAGCAAGGAGAACTATAGGCACATCGAGGGGTGGGGGAAGTAAGGTGGGCTAAATCGCTTGGCCTTCCACAAGAATCACATCACGTTCTTTGTTCAAAGATTGAAACCTAGAGAGATAAGATAGTATAATTTTGTTGATTTTTGTGGATAAAACTATGTAAGCAGTTTTGAAACGTCCAACGTTTCGAGTGGACACTCCACCCATCAACAAGGACAAAGATTGATATGTTTTTTTTTTACAAGAACTGGAGAATTTTGTATTAAAAAGGTGTGGATAAGTCCACTGTAGTACAAACGAAGGCATTGCTAAGCCTTTGAAGTTTAGCTTCTTAGAGTTTTGAAACTGTTGTTACAAAATTTGTGTCCACATACTTGCCAACTATCCTATCTTTTACATTACTGCTATATTTCGTGGTATACAACCTATAATAAACTCCGTTTATCCATATTGTAAGACAAAACATAATTCCTAAAGATTAAAAACATCAGCTACCCGGTTCTTTTTTGACCTCCAGATGATCGTGCTGCTCCCAGTTTGCATCCATTACTGGCTCATTGAGGTCGGGTACTTAGTTCACTGTGGCTGTTGACAAATTTCTTGAAGCTTCCCGATTGCTGACGGGGTTAGTGGACTGCCTATTGTTGTTCTCCATCTGTTCCAGACGTCCTTGCAGTTCCTCAATTTGACTACGTTGGTCCTCAATTTGGCTGCGTTGGGTGGACACTTCATCCTGAAATCTTTCTATAAGGTGACGATGCTGAGAGAGAGTTTCCAGCTCAAAGGTCATTGTGGAGCTGATTGCTCCCAAATGAATTTTCATTCGTTGGCACCCTATACATTCCTTCTCTAATTCTTGTTGTCCTTGCCCTGGATCGTTGTACTTTGATCATGCGAAAAACCAAACAAAGGTATGGAACTGCCATCAACCAATCTTCTCAACGCTGTGTCATGCCTTCTACACGCTCGCCCCGTTTGATCCATTGCATCCTTTTGATTGCTGCTCATGAGATCACCTGTGCGACTGTAATTACCACCCCTCGCCATGATGGAATGGGCGTACCATCTTCCATCAACTCGCTTTATCACCTGCTGTGACATAACTCCTACCATCAACCTTCTCCACATGGTGGATCACATGCGAGTTCTATGCTTGCCACTTGATAGCCCCAAAGCGATGAGGGCCTTGGTCATATTGGTTGCAGCGATCATCAAGGGGGGGGGTACACTCCTCGTCATCCACTCCCAGAGTTCCAGGTGTCTTTTCTATGGCCAAATTGGCCATTTTATTAGCCTCAACGTTATTACCTCTAAGGACATGAAAATAATTTACCTTGAAGGTCCTAGAGAAGAGGCGTATTTTGTCAATGACCCTTTTTAGACTCAAATTCTTAGGATCGGATCCCATGATCATAATCCTGATGATCGTCTTCGAGTTTCCTACTGCGTTCAGAGTTTGAATTTGTCGTTGCTTTTCCAATTGAATACCTTTTAGTGGGGCATAAGCTTCAACTTTATTGTTGGCTTCCTTCCCTAGATTCCAGTAGAAATTCAAAATTCTTTTTCCTCCGGGTTCGAAGAGAACCCCCCGCACCTGCCTCCCTGGGTTTCCTTTAAAAGCTCCATCAAAGCACAGAGTGTGTCCTAATTGACTTAGAATCCAATGGTCAAAGTTGAAGGTAGGAGAATGAAGTTGCCAACATGATTGTTGTAGAGAATAAGGTCTATGTGATGGATGAAGATTGAATTTTGAAATCCATGCTTTCTCTGAAGTATTTCAATTATTTGGATCCTCTAAGCTCAGTTTTTTGGTGTTCATTACCTCTGTCATTTGGGCTATTGCCTTCTACAATTTGAGGTTGAGTCTTTTTAGTTTGGAAGATAAATCTCTTCCTAGCTAGCCAAATCTGCCAGCTCACAAATTTGGGCAGGGATTTCCACAACCTTTTAAATATTGGCTTTCCATGAAAAGATCCTTGGTAGAATTTTTCCCAATGCCCCAAACAAGAGCTATAATTAGAAGGCCATCTTACCTGGTGGTTCAGTTCTCTGTACACTGATTCCCAAACTTTTGAAGAAAAAGTACACTCCCAAAAGAGATGTTGGCTTGATTCTCGAGTTCTCTGACAGAGGGCATAGGTGAAAGAACCGTGGAATCCTCTTTTCATCAAATTTTCTCTCGTTAGGATCTTTCCATGAGCTAGAGTCCAGATGGAGATATTTATTTAAGGGAGTGCGTCCGAGTTCCATATGTTCTTCCATCTAGCTGAATTGATTAGATTCCTTGAATTGACAAGTAAGATTTTGTATCCTTCTTTCACTGTGTATCCAACATGTCCCCATTCACGAATGTCCTGGGTGTCACGGTGGATAGGGGTTGCCCCTTTGAGAAATGAAATCAACAGATGGGCTTGGCACTGCAAATGGACCGAGAAGTCTCCTAGTCTCCATCCCTTCCAGGATCCATCTTCATTCCAAGAAGAGATATCAAAAAGAGTAACTTTGTGCTCTGAAATCATCCATCTTTTCAAATTGGTAATCTCTTCTGATCGAGATATGAGATTAGATCTCGAGATGGGGTCTTGCTAGAGCCTGATCAACTTTCCATTTCCTGGAATCCATGAGAGATTTTCTTTAAAGAAGGGAATTGAGGCTCGAAATAATTTCCATATCTGTGTACCAGCCTGGCCTTCTGGGATAGAGTCCAAGCATCCTTTTTTGGCTCCCAAGTTGTATTTTTTGATTATGGCTGATTTCCACTATTCCTTTCGGCTTGTTATTAATCTCCATAGTAACTTGGCGCCCGTAGCTATGTTGACTACTTCAAGATCTCTGATTCCAAGCCCACCACTGTCTTTAGGAGAGGAGACTATGTTCCAATTTACTAAGTGAAAACTTTTGGCATTGGACTTTCCTCCTTGCCAAATAAATTTGTGAATGAGCTGGGCCATATCTTTCATTGCACCCTTGGGAGACAAGAGGGAAGAGAATTGGAAGTGGGGTAGGGAGGACAAAACTAATTTAATTAGAACAACACGCCCAACTTGATTGAGCCACCTTGTCCCCCAAGAATCCATTTTTTCTCTGATTTTTTGAAGAATTATTTGCTTATATTCCCCTTGCAGAGATTTTAAACACACAGGCAGGCCAAGGTACTTAAAAGTTTTCCATTCGTTTGAGATAGCAAATCCGAGGATTTGAGCAATACCTATAAGATTGCGAGCAAAGACATTCCACACATAGATTTGGCTTTTGACCTTATTCAGTAAACCTCCGGAAGCTGAGAGGAAACTGTCCATGACCTACTTTATTCTTCTTGCCATTACTTTAGAGGCTCCACTTAATAAGATCGTATCATCAACGAATTGGGAGTGATTGATTCTCTTGACCCCTTGAGCTATTTTGAGACCATGGATTGTTCCATTTGCGCATTACCATTCTAGTCTTCTGTTGAGGGATTCTGCCATGAGAACATATAAGAGGGGGGAAAGAGGGCATCCTTGCCTTAATCCTATGGAAGCCTTGAAAAAGGAGGCTGGTTTGCCGTTTATGAGGGAGCGATCCAAGGGTCAGAAATGTAGGACCCAATCCAGGAAAGGAATTCTTGGTTGAATCCAAACCTTTGCATCACTTTGTTAAGAAAGTCATGTTACTCTATCGAAAGCATTTGCCATATCCAATTTAATTGCCATACCTGATTCTCTTCGGGAGTTGCTTGAATGGATTGCCTCTCYTGCACCAGGATAACGTTATCCCAAATTTGCCTGCCTGCCACAAAGCCTCCTTGATAGGGGAGAATTAAAGATCTGAGAAGAGGGGTCAACCGATTAGCAATAATTTTAGCCATAATTTTATAAGAGATATCTAAGAGAGAGATAGGTTTGAATTTGTCAAGAGAGGTCACTCCGTTTTCTTTCGGGATTAGCGCAAGAAAAGAGGAGTTGGTGGCACCTCCCATTCTTTTTGATTTTTGAACATATCTGATCATTCTGATAAAGTCGAGTTTAATTATGGACCAACATCGCTTATAGAAGTGAAGAGTAAATCCTTCCGGGCTTGGGGCTTTGTCTAGATGGAATTGATTGATTGCTTTTAGGATTTCCTCTTCTTCAATTTGTTGGTTGAGCTTGAGATTGTCTTCTTCAAAGATTTTAATTGGGATGTGAGTGAGGAGCGAATTACTTATATCTTCATCTATATTTCTTTTTGAGGTGTATAACTTAGAGAAATGCCTCGTGGCTTGATGCTTTATTTGGTCAAAATCTTTTATGATATCGGCCCTCTAATTTTTTATTTCTGAAATTTGATTTGTCCATTGTCTTGCCTTTGTTTTCCTATGAAAGAAGGAAGTATTTTGATCTCCTGCTTGCAACCATAAGCTTCTGGATTTTAATCTCCAAGTGATTTCTTCTTTTAAAGCTTGAATGTATTCTTTGTGCGCCTTTTGTTTAGACATTATTTGGCTTTGCTGAATTTCTTTTGTCTCAATTTCCCCTTGAATTTTTTCTAGTTGTAGCTTTTTTTCCATGACCTTGAGCTGGTGCGACCTCGAGGAGAGTTTTGCCCAAGATTTGAGGGTCTCTTTAATCGACTTTAGTTTTTGCTCCCAGATGAACACATGGGATCCAGTGATCCATTGGTTCCAAATTCGCGAGGCAGTGGGGATAAACTCCGAGCGATCCATCCAAAGGGGATTAAACTTGAATGGAATGGGCCCCCAATTCTTTTGAAGTTCAAAAACCAATGAGATAGGTCGATGATCCGATCCCTCCCAAGGAAGAATCATTGAGGAGGCTGATTCTGGGAGTGCAAGAAAAGAACTACTGATTAGAAAACGATCAAGCCTGGAAGCAATATGACTTGGCCTTGCTCTTCTATTATTCCAAGTATATTGGCCTTTGGAGGGGGGGACATCAAAGAGATCCAGATCTGAGATAAGATCGTTCATTTTTTCCCTATATTGATCTCTCACTATGGATACTTCTCATTTTTCTTTTAGGCCTCTTGTAGTGTTAAAATATTCTGCTATAATCATATTTTGGGGGAGATTTCCATTTGCTAAATATAGGAGGGATCCCCAACATTCAACTTTTTCCAAGTAATTATTTGGCATATAAACATTAATAATTGTGAATATCTTACCTGTGGATTTCCTATAGGGAGAAGCCATCATCCAGAACTAAGTTTGAAGATGATCCTCTAGGGTGAATTCTTCTGTGTTCCACAGTGTGCAAAGCCCTCTGAACTAATTGCTTTTCCTTCTCCTTTTTTCCATTTATTTGCATTTCTTGGAGGGTTTCTTGTTCCCTCATTTTTGTCTCCCGACGTAGAAGAATTAAGGGGTTTTCTACTCTGATTAGCTTTCTTACTTTTTTATTTTTTCCCTGCTCCCTAAACCTCTACAATTCCAGGAGACAACTTTCATCATTTACCAATGTTTTTTGGTGCCCCCCCTTTAGAGGGTTGAGAGGTTGTTCCCTTGTATTGGGTTGCATTGTTTTTACTTGATTTGCTCTCTTTCCTTAATGCTTCCTCTAAAGTGTTTTGGATGCCTAATTCCTTCTCCTGATCTGCTGTTGATTCCCTTTTGTTTCTGTTGGATTTTCTTCCTGCTTTTTTAGTTATGGTTGGTTGGGTGACTTCTAATTCCGAATCACTCTCAGAGTTTTCTTGATGATCTTCCTCATGGAGAATTGGAATCTCTAGAAGGGGGTACAATATCGATTTTACTGTATCATCCCCGCTTGAGATCGAAATTTCTTTCTCTTTTCCTTTTCTATTTTCTTTTTCTGTTTCTTATTGTCACCTTTTTTCATTTTCTTCCTGAGATTCCCTATGATCTTCAGTATTTTCGCCTGGAATTAAGAGCCCAACAAATCAATTATGGCTGGATTCTCCTTTTTGAGGGGAGCTGGGGGGGCAATCTCGAGGTGCTGAGGATTTTTCGCCCTGTCCTTGTGGAGGATTTGATAATGCAGCCTTCCCATTAGTTTTTTTCCTTTTCGGCTATTGCCATTGATCCTGATTCGACTCTTGTGGCTGGGAGTCTCTGGCTTGTGGACAACTTTTCACAAAGTGTTCGTATTCATGGCATGCTTTGCATTTGAATGGGATTTGTTCATAATCGACCTATTGTATATAAGATCAGTTGTCCAAGGTCGGCTGAATCGCCTTTGGTAATCCTTTTTCCAGATCCACTTCCACACAAAGTCTAGCACATGCTTGGAGCCCTTCTCGTGGTTCATCACGATCGATATATTTTCCTAGCGAGTTTTYGATGTTTTTTAAGGTTTCATCATTCCAACAATGCAAAGGAAGGAAAGGGAGTCTAACCCAGACAGGGTCTGCTAACAGAATGTCGTTTTTGGGCTGAAATCYAGAGTCCATTTGTTGAGGTACATTCCTCTTGCTCCCATGAAATACGGTCCATTGCGAAATATTAAATCCCTATCTTCTTTTTTTTTCAAAAAGGAAAGCAAAGAAACCCTTACCACAAAAAGCCACAGACATTTGTYCCTGGATCATTTTTCTTCAATTCAGATCTAGCCAATGGTGCATGGCTTTGGGAGAGGGCCATAAACCAGTAAACTACCCTATAAGCCCGTTTTCGGCCAATCTAAGCGCTAAGGGTCGAGCCGAAGAGGAATGAACAACCACTTTTGTGATTTCGTCCATTTTTTTACAAATCTTGAGGGGGCAGGCTTAACAGATTTTGCGTAGGAGGAACCCCCCCAGTCCGGAGGAGGAGACGAGTCTGGGGGGTTCCTCCTCCCTCAAAAGGGGCCATGATCGTGATCGAAGCGGAAGCTGAAACCCTAGATCAGAGCCGTAGCGCGGGGCAAAAGATTGATATGTTAGTAAAGAGAGCCAAGGTTGGTTTAAATAGGAAGATTAATAGATGACCACTAAGGGATAGAGAGTAAAACGAGGAGGATAAATAATAAAGTAATGAAAGAGCTGTTAAGATTCAAGGTCAATATTGAACTAGTCGTTAAGATTTAAGGATAAAAATATAATGAATTAGTTGTTGAGATAAAACCGTATATTATAAAAAGGTCAATGGGATTAAAAGATTACATCCATAGTAGCACAAAAAGTGGGAGTGCATAAGTAGCATGGATAATTACTCTGCCAACAATAAGAAAAAAAATATTTGATTCATTTGCTTCTTAAAAAAAGGAAAAGGAAGAAGTAGATGGGGTTGCAGACATTACTTTCAAATTTCCAATTGTGACATAGTTCTCCCTAGGTTTTAGCAATATTAAATATTCTAGACTTCAATGAAAGTTAGAGGGGTTCCAAATAAGATCCATAAATTGAAATATGAAGGTGTCGAGGAAGAATTACTACAAGGGATTGTGGAGAAAGAAATAATGTATTTAATTATTATAAGTCTTGAAGTTTCAAACTATAAGATAGAAGCGATGGAGATAATATTGATTACTATTCAATGAAAATTACAAAAGAGTGATATGAGCACAATACCAACAATGTGAATACTTACACACAAGAGAAACGATAGAGACAGCATGCAAGTATTACATAAGATAGGTCAATAAATGACCAAAAGTAGGTCAATGGGATTGTTTAGTACATAAGTGACAATACTTACTAGGAGTGCAAAGGCCACCCCTACACAAGCAAAAAAACAAATCTAATCTATGAGATCTAAGCTCCATTGGCATAATGCGAGTGGGAAATACAATGCTCTAGAAGAGGGTACAACGAAAAGTGCCTTAAGGCTTCAAGTGTCTGTTGTCGAAAGGAAAGGGGGGTTTGACCTCCTAAAGTATCCATTGTTAGTTTTGAAACTTTCCTACCATCCAAGGCTGAAGGAAAGATTCTCTAGATAGAGGATTGGCTGGAAGAGTTGGATCCGGCCTAGTGAATGTCTCGTTGTCTATATGAGGTGGCCCTTTGCTAGGAATTGAAGGAGGGCTACCTACTAGTTTTCTTATATTCTCTCGAGATCCGAGTCATTAATTCTCCAAGGGCCTCGGTTCCAAGGGTTAGACTACCTCTTCTGGTTTTATGTATCTAGGGGTTGAAATGGCATTGGACTCTCGGCTTGGTGCCCCTATCGACTAGGAGCACTTGGAAGAAAGATGCGATCCTTTGAGTCTTGTTTGACCAAATGGGTGGCCAGAGGATATGCGATCTATAAGTGGGCCTCTCCTATATATATAACGCTAGGCATTAGTGATTCAGATACTAGAAAAAAGTGGAGGGAAAGATTTTATGAACAAGTACTGGAACCAACCTCGTATCTCATAATATGAGGGCATCTAAAAAGAAAGTGCTCTTCTATCTTTGTCTTTGTCTCTTGCTTATGGCAGAACTGGAATAATACATCCTCCCGCATAATTTGGTGTTGAATGTCTAATCTAAAGAATACCTAAATTAGGGAAGGCAATCCATTGATATGTCGACTACTTAGAGGAAACAAGAAACCCTTGAGAACTAGCATTGCACTCTCCTCGAAAGGGGGGCACACTAGGCAATGGCCTTCGAAGAGCAATAGGCAAGATATGGATACTGGTCCCTATCGGTCATAGAGTCAAAAAACCTTTGGAGATGATGCAACAATTCTACTAGTTTGAAGTTGGTCTCAATTTGAAAGGGGTGTGTTGCAAACTCTGCTTGAATGATGGGTTGGGAAATTGTTCTCTTGCATATGATAATGCAGTGAAGTAAGAGGGTTTGAAATCTCTTGATACGAGCCTAATCGGACTCGAGCATGCTAGGTCCCCACATCTCCAAACTGTACAAATTGCGGGTCTAATGATGGAGTTAATGAGGTCCAACATATATTGGAATTGTACATATGTTGTACACTCAATTATACTACTATATATAGAGTATAAAATTGTGGGGAGAATGATCAAAGTTGGCCATGTCTCCAATAAAATACAATAAAGTGGGTAAGTGATTAGTTTAGGTTAAGTCACCCAAAAGGACAAGGATGAAGTACAAATTTAATACATGTTCACACATGTTCACTAGACTTAGTTTGATCAATACCTCCACGTTGAGAGGAAATCGTCCTTGATTTTTGTAGTAGTTGGGTTACAACCCTTCCAATGAAGAATGAAATAATGCTTGGGTTTGATGTAGTTGGGGTCTTTAGAGAGATCCCTGTCCCGACTAAAAACAGAGTGCTTGGACTAGTACTAGAATGCTTTGTGGAAGAGAAGTTGTTCATGGAAGAACATTGGTGGAAGTCCTCCTTGTTGAATTTTAAGAAGCATGTTGAAAACCACCAAGAAGCACCAATGTAGTAGGACCATGAACAATGGGAACACAAGTAGTGGAGTAGTCAAAACCATTGAAATCATTTTTCTTCATAACTATCACATGTCAAAGAAGTGGCGAAGGGAATTTTTGTTTGAATGAGAATATGGAGGATTATGAGGATCAAGAAGTCCTCCTTGCTTAAGTTGGAAGATCCCATGAGTTGTTTGGAACATTGTTGGGGGAGTCGAAGATTGTGAGAGCAACTCTGAATGGACAGTAATACAAGTGTAATTAACAATTGATTAATCATAGGATAATAAAGCAGTAAACAGTGGTAACGTGATTTATTAGTAGATATGATTCTTGCAAATAAAGAACACCCAAGAGAGACAGTTATTTCATTCAGCTAATGAGTCTTCTTTCTTGTATTTTAAAAGATCATAAACCTTGATGCCAGTTTGATGTTTAAAGATTCTTGTATATTGCTTTCATTCAACATTTAACATAGAAAATGTCTGTTTTCATAGAGGAGTGATTGATGAGATTGGTCAAATTGGCCAAGTTTTTGGACATGAGACAAGTTGCCAAACTTTTCAGACTATGGTAACTCTATATTACTGAGTAAGATAATCTTATAGATGGAGAGTAAATTTCACTTTGCAGTATGCACATTGCAACAAGAAATCTTTGTGCAGTGGACACAGGTTGGTAAAGACTGGTCAATGTTCCAAAGTATGCACTATGAATTCTACTCAGCATGCTTGAGTTTTGATAGTAAATCTAGGTGGTTAATAATAAGGTGGTAGTATTTTGATCCTTGACATTCCTAAGCAAAGATTTGAAGATCATCTCGTTATCTGGTTTTTGAGGGCTGAATTCTCTTGGCTCATAGTCTGTGAGGGTCAACTGACTTAGTGAAGTATTTGAAGATCAAGTGCATTTGGGAGCAAATGGCCATGAATTAGATTGTAGAGTTCAACTGATGAGTATTTCAAGATTGAAAGGTCAACTAGTCAGCATACAAAAAGAGTATGCCAAGATTGAAAGGTCAACTAGTCAGCATGCAAAAATCTTTTGGTTTGGCAGGAAGAGCAATTGCATGAGTAGAGAGATCAACCGAAAAAAAGAGAAATATGCTGACATGAAGGCTCTTGTGCAGATGTGAATGTGAATTAGCCTTGAGTAAAGGTTAATAAGGTACAACAAGGCGTGCTGACTGGGCATAGGGTTTGATATACTGAGTGCTTAATCATCTCTATGCAGATGTTGATTGAGAAGGCATGCATGCCAATTGAAATGTAAAGATAGTTACAGTTGTGCTAAGTTTGACTCAAGGGACAACCCAAGGGACAACCCATGGCATATTGGATGAAACATTGTCTAACTTCAAGAATTATGACAGTCTTGTGAGGCATAAATGAGAGAATATGTAATCCTGTTAGTGTTGGATTTTCAATGAGCCATGGCGTATGTATCCTCTTTAAATTTTCTGTTTAACTATTACTTGAACCATAACTACTTGCAGCAAACCAAGATCACAAGAAGAATAACCATGCACAAGAACACAAGAAGTATCTTGGGAAACCCTTCTCAACAAGGGAAGAAAACCCAGCCAATCCTTTGCTATATTCCTCAAGAGAAAGACCTCCCACACCATCACCAAACTTAGCACGAGGGTGCTGCAATTCTCATAATTTCAGACCACAACCTTTGAAATCATGAGATGACACAATGATAAGTTAATGTTTCCTCAATGAGGTTCACCTTTATTTATATAAGACTTGTCTCATCAAATGATGTGTCTATTAGAACAATAGGGTAGGCCTGATAACTCAAAACATAATTAATGGTACCATAGTAATTATTATCTTTTTATATTAATTATCTTTTACATTATTTATCTTTATATTAAAGGTGGGGCCGACTGTACCCTTTACATTACTACAATTAGAGATTTACGGTGGGTAAGACCTAATGAACAATATAGCGGGGATCCCCATGCACGCACCTAGTGCTCAACCAGGGGCACATCCATAAGGGATGTCGCCTCTACGGCTCAGCGCATTACGGAAGAACCACTTCTAGTGCTCGACCACTAGGATCGCGTTCACTACATTAACAAGTCCACCGGGTATGTCCACTTCAACATCTCTTCTCTTTGCTTGCATTACACCGGAGAGTCATTTGGAGTTTCTCATCAGCTCTGCACTCGAGAGGCTAATACATCATCTTCATTTTTGTCTCATGGCCGATGCACCCAACACTTTGGGATTTCACGTTCACCTTGTGCCCGACCATGAAGCCGCGATCCAACTTCTGCCAGATCTCCTTTCTCATTCGTTACAGGAGAATCATGCGGAGTTCTTCTCAGCTCTCGGGAGGCCATCTCTACGTTCGGCTCTGTCTTAGATAGGGTTACGCACCCACATCTCGGGGGCTCTCTCGGGGACGTGTGCGGAGAATGTCTCCGCCTTAAGCGTAACATCAACCTCCCTCTTAGCTAGGGAGGCATTTAACCATCGGGCCAAGTCTCTGCGGAAGTGCTTGAACTTTGTTCTTGGATGTAGTTTATCAACACTCCCTCTCAACTTAGGGAGCTATTCTTCACCAAGCAAATTTGGTGAAGAACATCAATCTGTTCATGTGTAGGAAAGTACAATTCGTGTGCTGTTTTCCTTTGCATTATGTCTCTCAAAATGATATTTTATCTCTCAGCGTGTTTTGGTCGTCATGAAAAACAGGGTTCTCAAAGAGCTTCAAAACCATTTCACGGTTATCATCATAGAATTCATCATGAACAAGAAAAACAAGCGAAAGGAAACAAGACAAGAATATCTCCTAGTGGAGATTCGCGAATTACATCTCTAGAATCAAAACATTTTAAGGATTGTTGTCACAGCCACAACACCTACTAAACAAACGAAAGGAAACAAGACAAGAATATCTCCTAGTGGAGATTCATGAGTACATCTCTAGAATCAAAACATTTTAAGGATTGTTGTCACAACTACAACACCTACTTGTAATGTAGCAACCTTAGAAATGTAGGTTATAGTCATGATAAATAAAACAATCAAACCTGGAGTCTTTACTTCCAATGTGTTGTTCTTCTGAATACACTGAGACTTCTTTGGGTCCATGGTTTGGACCAAGGGTTCCTTTCTCTTGCAAATATCCTTATGACAATGATGCAAACAATATATATATATATACAAGTGCATACCTGAGAGTGTACACCAATGGATGTTCTTCTTATTTGTCAATGTCATGATCATCAATGACGTTCCTCGCTTGTTTTCCTTGTAACCATCTATACCACACAAGTCTCTTACGAAGTTTGCATCAACCTTTACAAGGTCATGTCCATTGTTGACTTTTAACAACATTCCAAACACGCTGTTGTAACTATCCTTGGAGTTCTTGTTGCTACTCAACACTGTTACAACTTTATTTCAGATCTGTATTAAAGGGTTCAATTTGGTCTGTAATCAACATCTTCAATATACTTGGGCAAGCCATCAATATCCTTCTAGGTTTGCTGATAAGATTCTTGGATGTAATACGTGGTGCCTTAATAGCCGCCCCTATAAGAATGCTTCCTGTTGTATATATTCCCCAGGCAGCTCCCAATACAAAAACCCCAATCGCAATGCCAATACCCACCGCAAAATATGCATAGGGAGATATTTGCACCAACACATGTGCCCATGAACTTGATTTCGCCATCACAATGTTCGAATCCCTTGGCACTCGCGTCAAACCAGATAAGACTTTATTTAATATTAACTCGCGTCAATCTGTTTACTATCAATATTAACTCAATTTGTATACAGTAAAGCTAGATCAACCTAAATCTAAATCAAATTGAAGCAGGCATACCACTGAGAAGCCTTGAAAGGGCAATACGATGGCCATCCGACTATAGATCCATCATCAAGAATATAATATTCGGTCCCCACCTCTATCAACAGTAAATTATGTTTCCTTCTTAACGGAGCCGTTAGTTGCTGTTAACCGATTTCATATAAACCAATCACAACCAATCCCTGCGTGGGTTAAAAGGGCTCCAGGAGTAGAACGTGCTATGGGTGTAGACACCATTTTAACACGCTACGAGATAAGGTTGTTCGATTTTGATTATTATTCAATGCCTTTTTAGAAGCTATTTCAAGACGAGATGAGATATGCCTCGTTCCAAGTTTGGAGATGAGTCTTGTTCCAAGTTCTGAGATGAGTACTGTTCCATGGCACTTGAAGAACCTGAGGTGACACAGTTCATTGTCCTTCAATTTTTAATGTGCAATGGTCTTCTTCAAGCCTGCTTTGATACCATGTTGGATTTTCAATGAGCCATGGCTTATGTATCCTTTTTAAATTTTCTGTTTAACTATTACTTGAACCATAACTACTTGCAGCAAACCAAGATCACAAGAAGAATAACCATGCACAAGAACACAAGAAGTATCATGGGAAACCCTTCTCAACAAGGGAAGAAAACCCAGCCAATCCTTTGCTATATTCCTCAAGAGAAAGACCTCCCACACCATCACCAAACCTAGCACACAAAGAGGGTGCTGCAATTCTCATAATTTTAGACCACAACTTCTGAAATCATGAGATGACACAATGATAAGTGTGTTTCCTCAATGGGGATTCACCTTTATTTATATATGACTTGTCACATCAAATGATGTGTCTTTTGGCACAATAGGGCCGACCTCAATAACTCAAAACATAATTAATAATTACCATATTAATTATTATCTTTTTATATTAATTATCTTTTACATTATTTATCTTTTATATTAAGGTGGGGCCGACCTGTACCCTNTATTAAGGTGGGGCCGACCTGTACCCTTTACATTACAATTAGGGTTACAGGCAGGTCTGACTCTTGAACAATATAGCAAGGGATCTCAGACACCCACTAGTGCTCAGCCACTAAGGGCACATCCATAGGGATGTCCATATCTCTGGCTCACTGCATTACACAGAAGAACCACTTCTTCACTAGTGCTCAGCGACTAGGATCACGTTCACCTGTGCTTGTCCACAGGCACGTCCACTCAACAGATCTTCTTTCCCACTGCATTACACAGGAGAGTCATCTAGAGTTTCTCATCAACTCTCTTCTCAGAGGAGGCTAATACATCATCTTCATTTCTGTCTCATGACGATGCACCCAACACTTTGGGATTTCACATGTTCAGCTTGTGCTCAGCGACAGGCACGTCCAATTCTGCAGATCTCCTTTCTCACTGCGTTACACAGGAGAATCATCTGGAGTTCTTCTCAACTCTCTGTAAGGAGGAGGCCATCTCTACGTTCCAGCTCTGTCTCAGATAGGAACCACACACCCATCTCAGGGGCTCTCTCTCAGGTTTGTGTCCTGGAGAATGTCTCACGAAGCTGTAATCATCAACAGTTAGATCATAGGAGTTGGCTTTAATGAGTTGTGCAGTAGTTTTTTATGATTTATGGTGCTTTTTGTGGTAGAATTGAGTATTATTTAAGCAGAATGAAGGCCTTCTTTTTTGACTGGAATGGCTATACCTCGCTTTTTCTTCTGTTGTCTTGAAGCAGTTGTCAAGTTAGCTCAGGCTTTGACATTTTTTTGATAAAATGCTTCATATTTCTACTAATAGATGAAATATAGACATGCCTTTTACAAAGAAAAGGGCTGTGAGATATCCACAGCCACAAGGCAAAAAGCTCTAATCAATCGACACTGGCTATGTAGGGCCACTAAAATTAAAGTGTCGTAAAGAGCCATAACATCCAAGGAAGTACAAACAGCCAGACCATCAGGCCAGAGTGAGCAAACAGATCAAGATGCTGTAGGAATCAAGCCTGTGTCATGGGGAAGTTCTTTGTCCTCGGGGGCAGGGCCCCCATCCTTTAGCTGTAGGCTTAGGATTAGCCACTATAGGCTCCCATCTGAAGTTGCCCTGCTTGGGTTCTTCAGTTTGCTCTGGTTCTGAGATGACCAGTGGAACAGTAGGAAATTTGTCAAATCAAGGGACCTTTAAGATTTGGCTTTTGCATTTAGGTATCACACAAACATGCACTGTTAACGAATGGTAGGTGAGTTGATCCACTTAATATACCTATTGTCACATGCTAGTTCTGTTACACATTGAGGGCGATTTACAGGAGTCTTACAACTTTTATAAAATGGTTGACAATTGACAGCAAATACCAAACATGTAATGATTTGCATACTGTCTATTGCCCATCCAAAGTCAACTGAAACAAGCTCATAAAAATTTTAATTTTCTTGTACAAAGTGGAATACAGCCGATGTAGTCAATCAATAACTTGTATCCCCTGTATTTTACTTCAAGTGAAATTAGTAGTAAAATGTTTTATTAAGAATCGAAACAGATTCATCACTGTCCATTGAGCACGAATGCAATAATAGCCTTTGATAGTGTGTTGTTCACCGCATTGGGAAGTTAGACAAGTGATTTATTTTGCATGTAATAATTTAATCACCTGACCATTTTATGGGTTTTAGTTGCTTTTGATTGTTCCTTAGTCCTTGGTTCCTCTTTTCATATAATATTGCTTTCTTTTTCAATTTTCTTAGCTTTGTAACTAATTATAACTCTTCATTTTAGATCAGCTCTTTAGTCATTTGGACCCTAGGTTACTGATTGGTTTTAAACAACTTAGTAATTGAATTTAGGCTTCTCTGCTCTTCTCACTTAACTGTTTGTATGCTGTTTTGACCTTTTTTAACACTACTTCATATATTTTCAACCTACAATTGAATAACATCTACAATATATGATTGCACTAATTTGATTTTCAGTACATTTTGAAATTACATTGTAGCATCATTTCGGATCATAGTGTCTATGTTGTAAAGCATTTATAAGTATAAGATTGTAGGCATATCATACACACAGAAGCTATGGTGGATACCTTGCATGAGTTTATGATTATCCTGATCACAAACAATATGTCTCTCACTATTTTAAAATGTTCTTACTTGACACATTCCAAAATATGTGTAGTCTTGCACTAGATATAGGTGTTTTGTGTCACTACCTCATTAGGAATCTTGAATTTTATGATCATATGTTAGTCAGAGAGGCTTACTCTCTCTTATCTGTTACTCGTCATATGTACTATAATATTGCGACTTAAAATACAAAGACTATAGTAAAAATAAAGTAAATGAATGAGCTTGTAAAATTGAATGAACTATTATAAAAGAGATGAACAAGATTCCAAAAGAATGAAGGAGTGGACTAACAGGCATGAATGAGATGAAATATAATTAACAATTAAACTTTGAAAAGCTTATTTGAGCAATACTTATCTTGATGATTTTATGTCACAATGTCAAAAATGACTTCACAAGGGGTAAATTAGTGGGAAGATGCGTATTTTTATTCTCTTTGTGAGCTTCTTTGCCATTAAAATTTACATGCAGCCGAGAGCCATTCCTCTGGAGGATGAAATGAACCTAAAACGGATCTAGGGCACCCGGTGAAATCTGGGATATGTGATACAGGATTTTATATTGACAAAGACCCTAGGTTAGTAAAGCGGTACGGTTTTGTAACTTGAGGTACCCATACTAGTGCATGGAAGTGCTTGAGTTACGTAATGAAACAATTAAAGACCCTGATTTGGCCGGGGCCCGTTTCATA
Organism: Picea sitchensis; assembly: GCA_010110895.2. Taxonomy (NCBI): domain Eukaryota; kingdom Viridiplantae; phylum Streptophyta; class Pinopsida; order Pinales; family Pinaceae; genus Picea; species Picea sitchensis. Next base: position 220,424 of record SNQJ01S0005992.1, read on the forward strand.
ACCGAGAATTGCCCATGCCCTAGTGCATGGAAGTCCTTGATTCGTAACCAAACGGTGAAGCCCTAGGTTATTAACTTGAGGGCCTGATGCCAATAACGAAATTGCCATGCCAGGAGCATGGGAGTCTTAGTAACCAAGCGGGTTGAAGACCCTAGGTTTGTAACCGAGGCCCCTGGTTTGTAACCAGGGGGAACCATGCGAGGCATGGGAGTCTTAGTTGTAACCAAGCACTTAAAGACCCTAAGATGAATATACCTATAGGGCCTGGGTACCGGAGTCGAATATGCATCACCCTGAGGCATAGGTTGATCATGATCTCGACCTTGAATTGTAAAACTTGATGGTACATGAACTTCATCTGAAGAAGGGCACAACCACAAATGGGATAAAGTCCCTTATGCAGAGATGATAAAGTAATAGGTTCACCCAGTTAGGATTTGCAAGGCGGGCCGTACCACCTTGTTATTTGAAGCCCTCCTTTACCTTGCTGGGCTTTTTGATCTTTTGGTTGTGGGCACCTTAAACTACTCCACTTTGTGGGTCCTTTTGATTGTTTGTTAAGGGCCGTGTGTTATTTGTTGTGGGCTTTTTGTTCTAATTTTAAAGTTATGATTATGTCACATGTTTAGATTTTAATTTAAGCATGTGACATTCATCCACCTAATCCCTAGCGCTCCCTAACTCTTGTATTATCTTAACCCTAGCTCTATGCCATAACTACTATTTAAATGACCCGGTAACTTCCCTCCTTATTCCGCCGTTCTCTTATTAACAAAGTGCCGGGCCTCATGTATTGATTCTCAGTCCAAGTCTGTTATGAAATTGCTGATCCCCTCTGCTGTTTCCTTGAGCTGAAGGGTGCCACAAGTCTGTTGTAAGTGTGCACAGCCCCCTCTCCTTGCTGTTTCCTTTAGCTGAAGGGTGCCGCTATCCCTTGTAAGGGTTCTGCCATTCTTGAAGGGTTCCGCTGCTTCCTTGAAGGGTTATGCTTCCTGCTTGAAGGTGCCGCGGCCTGCTTGAAGGTGTCGCTATCTAAATTGAAGGAGCCGCTGCCTGACTAAAGGAGCCACTTCCTGTTGTAAGGGAGAACACTGAAGTTTCTGTGCATGCGTTGTCTATCTGTTGTGGGAATTGGCTTTGGGTTTGTTTTGTTTTTCCAAAACTGTGGTAAGCCAGTTTTGCAAAGCGTTGGCGAAATGAATCTCAAATGATCTGAATTATCTTAACTGAACATAACACTCAGGACCTAATCTCATTGTGGTTGAGCTTTCTTCTTTGGTAAGACCACTGCCAGGTATGATTTTAATTGATTTCTGTTGAAGGTTTCAGATCTGAGTTATTGTAATCTTCCTTGTTTGATCTACTGTTACATTTGAGAGATTGTTTGCTTCAGAATTGAATAATAAGATCTGCTGCTATATTTAAACTAATTGCCTTATCATCCTCAATACTGTTTGCTTCAGAATGGAATTATAAATCTGCTGCTATATTTTAAAAGAGTCTTTGCATCTCTGTTTGATCTAAGATTAATAGTGAGTTCTATTGCAGATCTACCTTTAACACTGCTGTCATATATGTTTTAGAAGACTAATATCTCTGTTTGGATCTTAGCTTTTATATCTCATTGTTTGAAGTTTACTGTTGGTATATTTTCATAGATCTCTGCTTTTGAGTATTGTGATATCACTGTCAAGATAGGGTCTACATATCACTGTAGAGATCTAGCCTTACTGTTTATTTTGGATCTAGTTCTATTCTGTCATTACCCTTCATGCTGTTCTGTACTTCAGATCTAAAGGAGTTTTACTTTAATTTTAAAAGGATACTGCCCATTTTCTTTTCACCTAAAATTCTAACAATAATTAACAATTAAACTTTGAAAAGCTTATTTGAGCAATACTTATCTTGATGATTTTATGTCACAATGTCAAAAATGACTTCACAAGGGGTAAATTAGTGGGAAGATGCGTATTTTTATTATAATTAACAATTAAACTTTGAAAAGCTTATTTGAGCAATACTTATCTTGATGATTTTATGTCACAATGTCAAAAATGACTTCACAAGGGGTAAATTAGTGGGAAGATGCGTATTTTTATTCTCTTTGTGAGCTTCTTTGCCAAGTTTGTTGGTACTATTCTAGTTATCAGTCCTGCAATAAGTTGTAGCATGCTTGTACTGTATTCAGATGCAATTGGGTTTCTAGTGGGGTTCTGGACAAAGAACCAACCATTGATTAACTTGGTATATTAACCAGTGAACATTCTCACATACAATTTAAATTCATTTGTTATTTTTGATGTTGACAGGTTCTTTGGCCAGAATCTGGCTGGCAGGCCGTATCATTGACAGATATCATTATTGGTTCTTCTGTCAAGAAAGTTTATAGGAAGGCCACTTTGTGTGTCCACCCAGATAAGGTGCAGCAAAAAGGTGCAACTATCCAACAGAAATATATTGCTGAGAAAGTTTTTGATCTCTTAAAGGTATTTAATTCTTTAATATCACCTATTCAGTGTCCTATTTTGTTCTTAGGAATCAATTATGAGAGTTAGTAGTTTCTCTATGACATTTCGGACATTTTCTGTAAACTTTAAATCATTTCTGCTTGCCAGGTTTAAATGTTTTTTGTTTTGGTGAATTTTCCGTGCAGTTTTTAAACAAGTTAAATTATGTTATTATATTCCGTTTCAGTTTAACTCTATCCTTATTTTACTATAGTGTTTTCTGAAAATTAGCCAAAACCAGAGGTTGGATAAGTCATTTTTGTTATTTAATTCAATATTAACACTTATTTTATGTGTTTAGGTTATGTTGTAAAAATTCCGACGATCTCTAAATACATTGCAGCTCATGCTTCGGCTCTTGTTAAATTTTATGTGAGCAATAGCATACATCACAATTTTACATTGTCTAAAATTACATGGATGCTTTAAGAGGATGAATAATAAATGTGAAAACTGTGCTCGTGGGATAAATAAAGTGAGAAAGGGCTTTAAAATTGAGGTTTGGATTTATACAAACGTTAGTCTTATCAGATCAAGCAATAAATCTTTTTTGTGAACACCTAGCTGAGGACCTAAAAGTGACAGTGTCCATTTCTCCATTTCATGCTTCTCTGATGCCTTTTCTTCACATGTTAAATTTAATATGACTGTATTAAGCTGGATGATCTTATTGATGTGGTGAATTCTATGGGAGTCTTGAGAGACCTTCCTGTGCTTATCCCATATGTCTCCAGGGATGGCACAAACAACAAATATTGCTGTTTGCCAGCCCTTTCACATGGCTTTGTCTTTTATCTCCTTGTGGCATGCAGTTCCTTCTGTCTGTATAAAATAATGAATTTTTTTAAGCACCGGGCACTGGGCAGTTACCTGTTTCTGTTTGACCAAATAAGACCACAGAGAACTAGAAGTGACGGCTGGACAGAGTTCCCCTCAATATTTGTTTACCATTTAGGTGTCCATAGATTGTTGATGCCAGCACTCGTCTTCATGGTCAATCCCGCAAATGCTCATGCATTCATGTCTCACCTGAAACAGAGCTGCACACCCTTATGTGCAATATAAAACTGGAAGTCTGATAGTTATTTATAGGTCATGAAATAGATTTTGATTGAGAAGCTGAATGGTAAATTGCAAAGCTACATTGTTCTCTTTCCGAAGCCATAGAGTGCGACGACTATGTTTCCCATCAAATTTAATGTAGGCTATGTTACCAGATTCCCTGATGGATTATCCAGGATCCACTTTTCTGCATATCCAGATCCACTCAGGATATGTTTCCAATTAGGAATTGCCGGGGCTCTGCTTGAGATGTGTTTTCAGCTTTCTGAAAACTTCAAGCCGGTGGATCCTAAAAATAACCATCTTGTATTAAAACACATTAAAAACCATTAAATAAAACATAAAATAGGCAAAGTGCCAGGGCCTAAAACCGTAACTTTTGTCCATAAAATAGACCCTCCCCCATGCTAAATAACACATAATTTCTCATGGCAGTTTGCTTTTCTGAATTTGTGAGAGCAATTTGGAGCAAGATATTTTCAGAGATCATAATTTGTGAAATTTCTATGTTTCTGATTCTTTTCAATTTTTTTTGTAATATTTTTATGAAATATGTACCTTTCCATGCAATTTAGGTTGTGGGTGATTCTTGATTAGTTTCTGCTTGATTGCTAGCTGTAGTGGAAATTTTGGTTAAAGCTACAAATGTGCCGTCAATCATAAAATGCCATCTTCTGAATTGTTAGGTCATGCTATTGAGTGAAAAATATACTTACCCAGATTAAGTTTCTTCTACTGTAAATTCTATTAGGTCTCTCATCAGGTGATCTACGGATTGCCAATATATTTGCCATTTTTAATTTCTCATCTTTGTGTAGTGCTGTTTGAAATTCTGAATTGAACAAGTGAGGCTCTTTCATGGGAATCCAAATGACTATATGAGACCTCTATGGAGCCATGCAGTCCTGTAGAAATAGTTGAAGCCTTCTGTCCTAAGGATATAGTAACGAGTTATCATTTATTCATTTTCCCTTTCTCTGTCATCATTTATTTCAAGGTACTGGGCATGTTGAGGTGGTATCTGATTACAACCTTCTTATCATGATAATATTGTTTGGGTGTTGATAATATTACATTTCCGCCTAACTCTCCCTTTGTCAAAGGATGGTGGAGAGAAGTTAGTAAAAGTGAAGGGCCACATTCAGTTTGTTATAGCTATATTCAGATTGTAAGTTCTAAGATTGAGGCTCGTTGCTGCTTTCTAGTTATTGCATGTAAAAACAGATTTATTACCGCAGTCTTCATGATTTGAGATTATAATGTAGCGCGTTGGGGCAGGGGATGTTGGGATGCACTCATTGTACTACATAGGACAGCAATTTTTTTAATGCTGATGATTCTGTGAAATTTTGAACTTGATGACCATGAGGCCCAATGCATAATAATTTTGCATTTTAGTCTTTGTTAGCAAATATCCTCTTCTCAGGCATCCTGCAGTGAAGATGGATAGCACAGCTAAAGCAATTACCCGTGTATCATCTGACAAGTTGTAAAACTAAATTGTAAATTTCTTCCAACAAAGGCAACAAAATAGCTTTTAGATACCTTATCAGATGAGGTAACCTAAAGGGCTTCCTCCTATACAGGCCATTCAACATTCTTTTGAGCTCATTCAAGGCTCACAGTTGCCTAATCAACCTGTCTATAGAACTACCTTTATGAAGAGTGCTGAACTAGAGAAGTAGCTAACCCAGCTAATCAGTACAGGCATGATTTGACTGAACGCCTTTCCCTGTGGGTCCCCAGCTTTGTTAGTCCCAAAGAAAACTGATGAGTGGCAACTATGTACAGACTACAGCGCACTCAAAAAATTACTAGTAAATACTAAAAACATATACCCTCAGATTTAATGACCTTATTGATCAATTCTAAGGAAAGTTGACTTAGCCTCAAGCTACCATCGCATAGAACCCAATAAGATAAGATAAGATAATTTTATTAATGTCCAACGAATGACCACAAAAGTAGGTCAATGGGACTGAGGACTACAATAAGTATGAGTACAATGTGGGAGTGCAAGCGCAGCTCCTAGATAATGCCAAAAATAACATAAAGAAAGAAACATACAGTAGTACAGCCTCAGAATGTGTATGGTCATGACAAAAGTACGGTGATCCAAAATATAAGATATAAGTATGCCCAAGAGAAGTGGACAAATCAAAAGTCTGTCATGAGAGAGAGGACTGACGATGAGGCTTTCAAGGTCTCCCAGATCTGATGGTTGAGGGCGAGGGGGGTGAACTGGGCATTGGCTCACTATCAGAGTCCTTAGGAACTATCAGGGGGGTCCGGGTGTATGATCCTGGGGGGATGTAGGAGCAAGGGATACTCCTAGCATCCGAGGCCAAAAGAAAGAAACTCTGGATAGATCTTTGGCAACTCGTCTGAATTTGGGAGGTAGTTTGACAGATGGGAGGCGCCCTGCTTTGGATCCATCTCGAGCTAATCCTTCTAACTCTTTGAGGATGTATGGATTGGTGTACAATGAGACACCTCTGAACTGATCTCGATGGTAAAGATCTGTCTCCAGAAGGGGAGGCTGAGGAGAGACACGAGGTCTCACCAATCCACTGTCTGGTGCACTCTGGGATCATGCCCGTCACTTGTTGCTCCAATTTGATGGATCAACATGAAAGTATGAGGTGATTGTCCTGGTCATCCCAAGGCGGGACATGGTGTGTAGGAACTGAGATATGTGGCTAAAGATCTCCCTGATGAAGAGGGCTAGGAATCTCTAGTTCTGGTACTGGAAGAAAGTAGAGAGGGAGCCCCTTGAGTCCCTATAGAGGCAATGGTAGCGTCCTTTGATCTCATAGTATATGAGGCAACTAAAGATGAGGTGCATCTCTGTCTCCGGTTCTTATAAGTGGCACATTCGACAGATCCTATCAAACTGTGATATATGGTGATTAGTCTCAATCCAGAGTCGATGAGATCCGACCCGGAGTTGCCCCAATGGGATCATGAGCGAGTGCATCCAATGCCTGCGTGTATAAGGGGGGCGGACGATGATGCCATCTCACAGCTCAAAAAAGTGCTCTAGATAGAAGGACATCTTCAAGCCCATGCTCATCGGAGGGGAGGTCTAAGTGACCAAGATATACAGTCTGTAGATGTCCTCTTTGATAGCCTGATTTAGTACTTGTCTAGTTGGCAAGAGATAGCACAATGCATCAAGGGAGAAACTAAACGGGGGAAGGCGCTCTAGGGAGATAGTCATCGACTGGAGAAGCTGAGATGCCTTTGAGAACTTACCATGTGCACGGCCTGAGGGGGGATCCAAAGTAAGGGTCTCTGAGAAGCAAAGAGTGAGGTAGGAGTACCATTCTCTCCCATTGGAAGAGTATTTGAAAGATTTGACTCTATGAAGGAAAGAGACCAAGCGGGAAATGACCTTGAAGTGGAATGGGTGGACACTGAACTATGCCTGAATAATGGGTTGTGGAACTGTTTGCTTGCAACATATGATATGCTTGAGAAGTAGGGTATGGACTTTCTCCAACCTGGCCCAGGGTATCTATAACAAACTCGCCCCCCAAATCTCGGAGCCATAGAGAGCTGTGGGTCTGATAATCGCCTCCATGAGGTAGAGTTTGGACGAGATGTCCTAAAACTGACCCAAGAAGCATTGTTTCTCGATGAGGGCCAGGGAACCTTACCCTTTACTAAGACAAGGTTGAAGGGCCTGTTGCATACCGAAACAGGGCCCCGTGAACTGTACTCCCAGGTAAGTGTAAGTTGTGGTGATCTCAATCTCTATCCCCCGGTAGTAGATATGATATTTTGGAAAATAACCTTTAAAACTAAGTTCGGGCCTTTTGAGTAGGTATGCCCTTTGGGCATCATCTTAGAGATATAACCTAGGCTAAGCTAGGAATAAACCGGAGGATGATCTTATTAATCCAGAGAAGTAGCATCTATTCAGAAATTTGGAGCATCTCATCTGAGGATTTGAAGAATATAGGCCAAAGGATCCAGAATGAAGGCCAAGTTAAACTGGGATAAAGATGGAGAAGATGCCACATGGTTATTTTTAATTTACCGGTGGAAAACATTCTGAAGTTACATATCCTATTAAGATAGATAGATAAGATAAGTTAAGATAATTTTATTGATGTCCAACAAATTAGCACAATAAGTAGGTTATTGGGACTTAAAAGTACATCCAGTGTCAGTGCACAATGGGAGTGCAAAAGAAGCTCCTATTGCTACACTATCAAAAACATAAAAAAGCAAAGTACATAGTTTGGTTGGAGTTTGGGTTCTTCCCTATTATGTTTGCATAAAAATATTCTATCACTGAGGTCTTTTAGACTACCGTATTAGAGTCGGACTTGTTTGTTTATATATGTTTTTTTAACTGTAACTGGGAGATTTTATATTAATAAAAACTGCAGCAGAGCTTGCAGAGAAGTTACATCAAAGCTATGTTTCAGAGTTTTTAAACAAGAACAAAATACATCACTGACTACTGGCCTATAACAAAGCCTATCTACATCTTTAGGCATAATTTCCCAGTATTTCTTTGTGGTATAGATTCTGCAAAATAAACCTAAGATTCCAATGACTTTATAAAACATATGACTTAACAGAAAGCATGATGACTGGCTGCTTCTTCCATTACTGCGTTCACTGGGTCTGAGTCCGGCTTGACAATCTCCATGTTTTCAGCTAGCTGATGCACTGTTTCTTCTTGCTTGAGCCCCTCACAGTTGGAATTGATTGACTGTACTTGATTTGAAGCCCCAGATTTATCTCTGTTACTCAAATTTATAACCATGTTCCTAAGCATGTTGCATTCAGCCTCCAGAACCGCTATCTGATGCTTTGTTGAACAAGAGTAACCCATGATTGTTGCTATCTGTGTAGTAACCTCGTGTTCATTTTCATGCATTTTTGTTGTGGCTGTGAAAATTGAAGTTCTGCTCCCCTGTATAAACTCCTCATGATTCCTTAGAACACGCCTAATCTCCCGCAACTTCCAATAATCCTTCAAAACTTGGTTACAGTCAATGCTCCAAATCACTTTTGAATTCTCTGTGCTACCCTCTGTCTAGATTCTTTGCTTCACCTTCAAACCCTGGGGGACCCAATATAGATTTGTTTTGAACCCAATACTGTCTGTGCATCTGCCCAGCTGTAGAGTCCTTCTCAAATTTGCAGAGAAATCAAGCAGAAAAAACAAACTTTCACCTGGAGGAGAGACGAGAACACAAGCAGCACCCCCAGATCCAGAGTTTGAAACTATCCAGATAAATGCAAACCTCCCTGAGCTGAAAAGGGTCAGAGGAGTCACCTTCCAATCCCAAGGGACCTTGGATTGATTTGTTTTGAACCCTATACTGTCTGGGCTGCCACCCAACTGAAAAAACCTTCTCAAAATTGAAGAGGAATCAAACAGAAAAAACGAAATACCCCCTGGAGGAGAGATGCGAATACAAACAGAACCCCCAAAGCCAGTGCTTGAGACAATCCAGATAAATAAGAGCCTCCCTGGACTGTAAGAGAGCAGAGGGGGCTCACCTGCAATCCAAAATAAGACTAAGAACATACATGCAACCACAACCAAATGAACAGAACTCACTAAGCTGTCGCGCAGACCTGAAAAAAGGTTCTCCACCATTGAATTCCAGACCTTAGAGCCATAATCTCATCTTGACGGGTGAAATTTCCATCCATTGGTTCAAATTCATGTGGAGTTGAGAGCTTGGGCACGTGAAGGGGTGTTTCGGGTCTCTTCTCATTTCTCATCCTGCTATACAATTGTGCTTCCTTGCTGTGTGCCATGTGAAGCCTTAATTGCATGCTAAGTGCCTTTGTCCTCATTACAATAATTATCGAATAGGTTGGTTGGAAACAATACCATTGATATTGATGACCCCCTCTTTTAAGGATGTAGCTCGATTAGCAAAACCATCTGCTAAGTGATTATTCTCTCATAGCACATGATAGTACTTGATGCTGATGAATTTGGTTGCTTATTGTTTTGCTCAAGCTAGCACTGATGCTATAAATTATCAATTGGGGTGGTGTTCAATACCATCTGACTTATGATAGCCTTTGAATCTCCCACCACTGTCAATGACTGGATGTGAGAATAGATGGCTATCGGCAGACCTTGCATTAAGGCACGGGCTTCTGCTTGGTTATTAGATGAAATACCAAGACCCCATGCAAAAGATGTTTCAATTGTTCCTCTAGGGATCATGATAACCCCTCCCACATCTGCCACCCCAAATTTGTTTATATATGTTAAGAAAGGTTCATCAGATGATTAGTGAAGTTAAATGTATATATCTGCAGCAGTTCAGATCTTACATTGTATCCACATTTACAATAGTAATTGTTTTTCAGCAGATGTTTTTTCACTTTTTTACTTGTTCTAACTTCTTTTCCTGTCTCAATTTTCACCATGGGCTGTGATGCAGGAGGCCTGGAACAAATTCAATTCAGAAGAACTCTTCTAGTGATGAAGGTTTCATGTCTTTTGATAACTGGATATTTTCTTCAGTGAGATCGAAGCACAGTTGTGAAGGTCAGTTTCATTGCAACTTGGTTTTGGAAGTTTCACTATTATTTCATAGGTCTCAAATTCAGATTCATGGATCTTGTTTAGCACGATGAAGACAGATCTGCAACCAATTTCTGGATGATATTCCAGTTCAGCAGTCAACATGCGTGAAGTTTGTAGAATTGGTTATCAGAATTATTCCGTGTACCAGGGCTGTGTCACAGGTTTATGTTGTTTTGGGGGGAGGGCAATTTATTCTCTTACAATATGATTTTTTTAGCCTGATGTAAAATGTACTAGATTAGGCTTCTTACATAGATGACCTGTGTCAAGAGATGGGCTGTTTCATTACTGTGAATGGTGTGGACTTCTTGATCAATGTGTGTACCGTTGGTTTTTACCACTTCATCTGAGTGGCATGGTCTCATTCTACAAGTTGTATTGATATTTATCTACACAGTCGTGTTTAGTTAATAGATTTTGCTAGACCTCATTCTTGCATTGGACTTGAGAAAAGCATGTTTAGCATGCTTCTATAGTGTAATTCTCCAAGGTAATGTAATGGAAATACCAAAGTAGAAGGATGGAATGGAGAAAATTAGTGTTTTCTTTGAGCTGTACATAATATAATTTCATATACTAATGCATATTTTCTCTTAGGGCATCAAATTAACTTCTGCAAAGGGAGATATGGTGGAAACATAAATATTTGACATTAGAGTAGCTTATTGGTTTGGAGACTTGGATTGAAATTTTTTCAATCGATTTTTTAATGATGTCATCATCAGATAATTTTTGTTAAGATGATTTGTTATTGCCACCTTGAAGTTTTCCTTTAATTTGAAGTTTATTCCATGTAACATTTCTTCCATGCTGTCAGACTGCTTTGAAGTTTGCAGCTTTGCCATTGTTAATCGTCATGTGTGATCGGGCAGGGGTTTCTATATTGTTTGGTTCCATCAAGTATATATCCCAGTTTGTAAGATCACGTGGGAATTTTTTCCTAACAATAATTTATTAATAGTAATTGGATTTATATGCAGCGACTATGCATTATGTCATAAACTTGCGCGATGTCCAAGGATTATAAAATGACGTGCATTTCACTGCTTCCAAAGTTTGTATGGAACTTTCCATTTACTGCTAGTTACTTCCATCATATTAAAAGAAATTGTAAATCAAGAATATTGATGGTGCAGATGAGCATCATTTTGTACGAGTTGTTGGAAACTCCTTTCAAGTAATTGTCAACGAACTTTTTAGTTTTGATTATAATCCATACTTGTTGACAATGCGTAGGTAGGATCACACCCTACAGGCATAAGAAGATTTTCTCGTTTCATCAACTAGAAGTAATGGTTTTAACTATTTTAGCCTGGTTGAATTTTTCAGTCATTGCACCAATATAAGGCATTGATGCCTGGCATCTTTTACAGTTTTTTCTTGGTTTATGGTTAATTTAATCTTCTGTCCATGCAAGAACAGAGTAAATTCCTAGTTCATTGCCTTGTCAGGTTTGACATTATCTTATTGATATTTTAGGGTTTTTTCTTCAATTATTGTCTTTAGATGATGCAGGAAGGAAATAAATTTCTAATTTTAGTTCTGCGGAGATGCATTGTTGTCCCTTTCTTTAAAAACGTTTGTGGGTGATGGAGAAGTTAGGTTGACATTATAAAAGGTTATGCGATCGGAACAGATTGTCATTGAAGTTTGATGCTTATTCTGGCTAGAGATGCCAGTCTTGATTTACTTTCTATTTACACTTGTATACGTAGAGTGTGCAGTAGTTGGATAAATAATGTTTTGATATCTGTTTGACGTGTAAGACTTGTTACACTTGTATATTCACACCCTAATAGCTGGATACATAATGCTTTTTGATATCTGTTTGATGAGTTCGGACACTGGTTATGTGTACAATGAGAACAACCTGGTATAACAAAAGGTTATGCAAAGAGAAAAGACATTCTTTAACCTCCCTTTGTTTAGAGGGACTTCGAAGCTATGTTTTTTGTACAATGAGAGCAACCTGGTATAACACAAGGTTACGTAGAGAAGAGGGAGGGACTACAAAACTATGTTTAATGTACAATGAGAACAACCTGGTATAACTAAAGGTTATGTAAAGAGAAGAGGAATGACTACAAAAGTATGTTTTGTGTACAATGAGAACAACTTGGTATAACAAAGGGTTATGCAAAGAGAATAGACTGCCTTTAACATCGATAAAGCTGTTTGCATCTCTATTCCGGGCTACACATTTTTTTGCTAGTGAAATGCGCTTTGTTTAGACAAAGGACCATGAACTCTGTTGTGTATACAATGAGAGCAAAATTCTAGGCTACACGTCTTTTGGCTGGTGAACCATTCTTTGTTTAAAAACAGGGCTATGAAACTCTGTTTTGTATACAACTAGAACAAACTGGTACAACTGCATACATGCAATTCCTTCTCTGCTTTGATGTAGTCCTTTATCAAGTGGTGCACACTTGCTGGGATTTGAACGTGGGTCATGGTAAGTGGAGGTTTTCTATTTAAAGTGTAGTTATCTACACTGCATAATAGTTGGATACAAATTTATCCAGCAGCCATGGTCTAGCAGTAAAAGCGGAGCACTATTGTGATGATGACCCATGTTCAAAGCCTCAGTAGGCATGTTACAAGTTCAAGTGGATGAGGCCAAGTGCAAGTCTCGGGTGACTTTTGATGACATCAATGCCCCTCAAAAGTGGCTACTTAGGAAAAGGAAATCCAAGTTTGACATTGCATCTTCTTTTGTTAATTCATGGGAGTGTTTCTCCAATTTTCCTACCAAAAAAATAGTTGGATAAATATTTGTAATTGACTAGTTGTCGTTAATGTCAATGAAATTTGTTTGTTGTTTGTATCTCTCTTGTAGGCTAGTGTATAATTTTCTGATCAATACTCATGTTTTGATCTCTGGTTGAGACCATAATAGCAAGATTTGGCCATATTGGCCTTTGCTGTACGAAAAATAAATTTGACACTAGTACAAAATTCAACAAATTTTCAGTGCAGTATGATTGACATATTTGATCCCCATGGACTTGTAAACCCAAAAAAAAACAGACCACAAACCCAAACTACTAAAAATAAATCCTTGAATATCTCTGTAAATATAAATTATTTTCAAATTTTTCAAAAAATGGTATATTTTTTCTGCTTATTGGGCGTTCTTGAGACTGAAATTCTAATTAACTTGGAAACAAAATGCATATTTTCATATCCAAGGGATGTATACTTCTATATTGGAGCTGTACTGGTTTTTTTGTTACATATTTTTTCTGTATTGAATCAATTCATATACAAATGTTGCTACTATGGTTGAGATTTGAGGTTGCCATGATAAACGGTTACATAATGAGAAGAGTGACATTAATGTGAATGGATATTGTTGGCATCTTTATTGCGCGGAGAGGCGCTCTACATCCCAGTATAACAATATTTCCCCATACCGGAGAAGAAGCCTGAGAAAAAACCATAAATTATGTTATTCTTCCAGCAAGCTGCGATCGCTGCAACGGGTACACTTAGCAGCGGATACACTTATTACTGGACCGAAGAGATTCCTAACGCCTGCTCCATTCTCTGAAATATTTCTTGATCCATAATTCATTATCGTCAGAGTTATCTTCTCTGAAATAGCTTTAGTCAATAATTATCTTAATTAGTAATCGTCTTATCTGCACGTCGACACTGACTTGCTTTCACTTGCCTTCTATGGATACTGTTAATTAGCGTTCTGTCCAAGAGATCTGATAGGCTGGAAGGTTTTCGCCGGTATCGGCAAGCACGGCTGAAAGACGGGCGATTTGAATAATGTTATCTGAAAGTAGGATTTGGCATATTAAGTTACACAAAAAATTGTGTGAGACAAAGACAAATGCGGGGATTTGTGACCTCCTATCACCGAAGAATAAGCAGATTTCTGTTTTTTCCCTCCCCACGCATAGTAGCATTGTAAACGGTAGACTTCGCCAAATCAACATATATCAATATTTATTATTGAACTGTTTTACACAAATGATTAGGTTTTGAAGATAGAACTGTTCTATTATTCAAATGTCACAAGCGATTTATTACTTCTAAGATGAACACGGAGAACTGGAAGGAGAGGCATCCCCTACCTCCACATGTATTTGACCCTCAATTAAATATGAATATTGTATTTTCTTTCAAATGAGAAATCCAATTTTGGTTAAATTAAATATGAATATTATACTTTTTAAAAAATGAGAAATATTTAAAAAAAAAGAGAAGTCCACCTTGATCCATATAAGTTTGGATCTATATAAGTTCGATAAGTTGGAAGGGGTGATGGATGGACAGCTTTATAAAATATTTTATAGACTGGATTCAAYTTAATCGAGAGGGAWCAAATYTTTTGAGGTGCAAACYTCTTTTAGAGTGGAAAATTTGAGGAAATGTTTGCACCKTTAGAGATTTGATTCTTCTCGATGCTTGATAGATCCAGRATTAATATGGATTTGGGTTGGTTTCARACCMGTGATTCAAGTCTAAACATTTTTATGTTGTTTACAAAAGTTCCATAGATAAAATTTCATCCAAGAGAATTTGATAACTTATATACTTATCCGTTTTGTATTGGCATGTATAGCTATTATCTTCAACACAAAATACAARTGCATTGGTTCATTGACATTAAAAAACATATATTAAGATTACCAAAATAATAGCAAAAGAGAGTTTGATAACTTTTACGTCTCCATTTTGTATTGGCATGTATAGCTATTATCCTCARCACAAAATACAAGAAYGTTGGTTCATTCACATTAAAAAAAACATATAGCAAGCAAGATTACCAAAATAATAGCAAAAGAGAGTTTGATAACTTGTATGCTTCTCAATTTTGTATTGGCATGTATAGCTATCATCTTCAGCACAAAATACACAAGTGCATTGGTTCATTCACATTAAAAAAACATGTAGTAAGCAAGATTACCAAAATAATAGCAAGACAGACCACACTTCCATGTCAAAACTTAACAGCCTTGTGATGCATGATATGTTATACATGTAGCAAACAAGATACCACTGTTGTTAAATATTTGACAGGAGTAGGCAGGAGTAGACGCTCATATTAAATCCTTAATTTATTCAAGACAAATGAGATACAAGTGCAGAGATACCCATAATCAATGCAAATTTACTATAGCAGTGTGTTAAATATCTTACAGGAGCAGGCGCTCATATTAAGACCTTAATTTATTCAAGGTGAATGAGATAGAAGTGCAGAAGTACCCATGAACAATGCAAATTTACTATAGCAGTGCGGTTGTTATAGGAATATTATTTCTCCACATATTAGCAAGAAAAATATTAACTGAATTTTGTGCAATGACATGAAGATGCTGATTTCAAATTTTGCTGTGTGGTTATAATAACCTTTGAATTTTGTGCAATGATATGAAGATGCATGTTACTTGGATTTTAGCCCATATCTTTGTTGCATTGGATACTCGTCAAATGAGAAAAAATAGCAGATATGATGGCCAACAATGGTTTGAATGAAAAATTGTCCARTTCATCAACTGAAAAAAARCAAATTAGATGACCAACAATGGTTTGATTGAGTAAATTAGATGGCCAACAATGGTTTGATTGAGAAATTGTTCAGTGCATCAAATGATCAAATAGATCATAAACTTATACGAAAATGATCAAAGTTAGAGAAATTGTTCAGTGCATCAAATRATCAAATAGATCATAARCTCATATGAAAATGGTCAAAGTTATTTTAATATATAGTTGTTAAATTATGGTTTATGCCTTTTCTGTATTAATCATAATGCTTTTTCTTGTTTTTATTAATACATGTTACTGCTCACCCTATCCTTTTGCCCATAAGGGGGGGATATTTTCTCATGSCTCACAACCTCAACAACAACTGGTTCACAAAGAACGAAACATGATAAAAGGTGGGGAGGATAACTTTTCTCCTCCTTAATTATCCTAGTTAGACCCAACTGACAATGCTTTTTATAATGCCACCATTTATTTGTCAATATGAAAAGAATAATGTTCAATTAAAAAATGTTGTTAATATTAAACTATATAATAAGAAATTCAACACTATCTATTATATAAACAAGAAATCAATATATTAGTTGATGCAATGTAGCAATGAATTTGCAATTTCTTAAGTTATTGGGAAACCACCATGTATAATCAAGAAACCTATATATATAATTGAATGATGAAGTGATAGGAACTCACCAATCAATGCCCCAACTCATTGTATCTAAATATTGAAATGAATTTGCAATTTTTTAAGTTATTGGGAAACCACCATGTATAATCAAGAAATATATATATATATATTTCTTGATGAAGTGATAGGAACTCATCAATCAATGCCCCAACTCATTGTATCTAAATATTGAAATGCACACTATCATAATATGATATTGTAAAGTGCGTTCTCTTGATTAAATATGGATACTTGAGTTAGTGATAATAATAATGTGAAAAAATGTTTAAAAGTAATTATATCTTTATAGTGATAAAAAATGACAATTTTTCCAAAATCAAATCTTTTTATTTTGGTGTCTGAACCCCTTTGATAGCAAGGATACATAAATCTTCACATGATATTGTCATTACGATAGACTTTCAACTATGAAACCACAATCAAATCGTAATTATTTTGTCACCTTCACTTTGAGATTTGCACTTGGCCTTATGTACATATAAAACTGCATTTGCATGGGTATTGTTGTGAAGATAAAATTGCATTATCATCATATTTAGTATTTTCATATTGACATGACTTGTGTTTCAGAAAATTTGGTCAACTTATTACGATAAAATGATAATCATGTTGGGTTTTAAACTTGGATCATCATCTTTGCAAGTTTAGAAGTTAAAAGTTGAACAATTAATAATAAAAAATATAAGTAATTTGGAAGAACTGTTTAATAATTACTCTCGAAGGATTTCATGAAAAATGACTATAAACATTTGATCATAGTTTAGATATAGTTGCTTCTAAAATAAATAACTATGGATGTTACTTTCCGCACATACAAAAGCTTGTGGAGTCAGAAATATTAATGAACTTCCCTACATCTCTAAGAAAACTTTGCATTTTCTCACATTATAGAAACTTAAACATAACAATATATGTATTGTAAGTCTTGATCTTGTTGAATATATTTAAATGAGGAACTAAAATTACGTTATATATACACTATATATAACAAAATATAAGACTATCAAAGGTAAAAGAAGCTTGCTTTGACATATAAATATTTATATGAGTGGGGGATAGAACCCAAGACCTATAATAGGTTAAACCCTTGGTTATAGTTAGAGGGAATTTAACCCACAATCTCTTCCTGAAGACAGTTGCAATCTTTGAGAAGATATGATAAATTTCACAAACAAACAATGCTAAAATAACAATTTTCTTGATTATTTTTTCAGAGACTACAGCCATATAATATTATTTCGATTTGATGCAAATTATTTAACGCTTTTACATTTTTATTTTTTTGTAAACTCTATTGTGAAATACAATATTAGTTGAAGCCAGAAAATCATGTGTAGAGATTTCACTATTAGTTGAGCAAAGGTGATATGACATAACTCTACTAGATGGTATCTACATAGACAAATAACTTATATATTAGGAGAAAGCAACGAACAAAATGACAATATCTAGGGATTGTTTCTCTGCTTGACATGATTGAGCAATCATAGCTCAATCTTGGGTTAGCATCTACGCGTATCTTTAATCTTGTCTCACCGAGATTTCTCTGCAAACTACAATTGGATCAATGGTTGGCATTAAGAAACATAGGGCATAAGTGTTCAAGAATAACAAAGTGCATCTCAAGATCAATAGATCATATCTTTCCTTGCACCAAACCCTCATATTCATCTCTAGAGTATGCAACTTTAGGACTTCCATTGAAATATCAACCTCTCAGTGTGGGTTGGGCTAGTTTCCCCCGTCTAAGCTAGGCATATCTTACACCAGTTCTCGAGGTAAAAATATTGATCTTAAGAACTCCCATTGCTTATGTGATTGGGTTGTTGGATTCTTGAGAGGAAACTCCTAGTGTCACATGTGCTAATTTGATTGAAACAAAATGTTGCAACCACATACCTTCAAAGACGTGGTAAGGTAAGTAGATGGTTCTTTCCATACTCGATGAAAGCCTAAATCTAGTTACTTGATACAAACATTGTAAGAAACCCCATAATTGATTATAAACTCAAATGCTTTCAAATCCTTGGAAGATCACAAGGACTACGACCCTCCAAAGAGGATGTAGTATCTTGGATACAAGAAAATTGGACCCAAACTTTTTTTGCTTGTCTTTCTATTCAAAGGGATTTTCTATTGTCTACTTTAAAACTTTTGGGAAATAAAAAATGCATCTTAAAGGATAGTGCTTGGTTCTAGGGAAAATATGGCCTCTTTTTTAAGCCTTGGCCTTCATATTTTGACCTTGCAAATATGCCCATCTATATCACACATGTATGGGTGAGGCTCCCCCATCAACCCCATATATCCATGGGAGTTTGATGTGTTGGAAGGAATTGGTAATTCATTGGGCATATTCATTCCCTTAGATGGAATTAGAGAGAAGAAAGGTCTCCATACCTTTCTTGGAATTTACGAAGAGGAGGATTGTGAGTAAAGGGTTACTCAAGAAGAAATCCCTAAATTTAAGTATCTACAAAGGAAAATTTTTATAATGTAAAAATAAACATTTAGATGCAAAGTTTGTTTCAACGCTAGTCACTTCGCTAGATCAATGACCTAGGAAAGTTGCAAGAGAGAGGAGTTCCACAGGAAATATAAATGTTTCTCATGTTAGATCAGCAATTATAACTCATGATGGTTTTCAGGAAGTAAAAGGACAAAGGAGCAAGAAGTGAAATTGGTTGAATCCTCGATGAAAAAATATAATCCTTCAAGTATCAGAGTGGAAAGTCTAATACTTGAAAGGCCTCTATCTTCAAAAGGGATCAAGGATTAAATAACATAAATAAAGAAAAATATTAACCGATACTTATAAACTAATCTAGAAGACAACAAATACAACTTGTTCAACGGAATCAAATGTAGATGATGCTTTTATAAGGAAGACCTCCCATATTAAGCCTTCCTAGGTAATAAAAACCCTAGAACAATCTTTGATTCTACAACACAAAAGGGGTCCTTAAAAGACATTGATTCCAATTGGTCCCAAGTCTAAACATATTTTAATAGGAGATGATTGTAGTTTATGGTTATTTGATTATTACTATTGTTTATAATAAGACAACAATTGTTTTGGTTTTTTATTTTATTACAACTACCAACATTGTTGAGTGGATCTTTGTATTACTTTTTTTCCCCTAAGGAATTGCGGGGAAACCCAAGGGATGCTTCCCCAAATTCATTAACGACATCCCTAGTAAACCTATTAGCGTAGAATAGTGCACCTCACCAAGTGGTATTCAAACTGGGTCCCTACTAGCATGAAACTAGCCAAATGCCTAGAGACATTAGCAACAATTGATTAAGTTAACCCCTTAGACTGGATCTTTGTATTACTTACCATTGTTAATTATTTATTTACTCTAACAAAAAAAAACAATACGTTTTTGTTCTAAAAAAATATAATGATGTAAATTAGCCTCTGTATATTTCGATATGTTACAAGGGTTTTCATTAACAATTTTATTTGAAATTATTTCTCAATTTTCTTTTGTAATTTACTAAGTAAAATTAAAATCACGGATGATAATTTGTTCATTGAATTGGATTAAGATGTTCACATATTAGAGCTAAATTTCAACCTTTATTACATTTATTGATCCCTTAAATTACTTGGCAAATAACATAGAATNGTTAATTATTTATTTCCTCTAACAAAAAAAAACAATACGTTTTTGTTCTAAAAAAATATAATGATGTAAATTAGCCTCTGTATATTTCGATATGTTACAAGGGTTTTCATTAACAATTTTATTTGAAATTATTTCTCAATTTTATTTTGTAATTTACTAAGTAAAATTAAAATCACGGATGATAATTTGTTCATTGAATTGGATTAAGATGTTCACATATTAGAGCTAAATTTCAACCTTTATTACATTTATTGATCCCTTAAATTACTTGGCAAATAACATAGAATGAAAGCTACAATTAATCTTAAAGATATATTCATCAAACCATATAATGCTTGGAATTGATAATTTTATGCACGAGTCATATACCCTTTGCTTGAATAATGAGATTAGTGTTAGCTTTTCTGGACCGTGGTAACAAATTCAATTTTCAAATAATCTCCTAAAACACACGGTAACTTTAAGCTTTGCAACCTATCAAAACCACTATCTTTGAATTCTAGAAACTAAAAGTGTACACTACAAAAACTATATAATAGAATACTCACAGGTTTATTGTGAATCACATCATCGATTTTTATGGCAGAAAATAGAATAACAATGTTGTAGACAAACCTTAATTCCTCACTTTGAAGTGACGTAGTGAATCACTACTTAAACCCTACCTTGAGCCCTCTTATATCACATAAGAAGGTCATCTAGGGTTTACAATAAAAGTAGATGCAACCATTGGATGAATTCCTAAGATCTATTTTTGGCTTTAGGATTAGTGCCCTCAACCTACATGAAGGAATTGTCTTTAATGGAGTGCTCCTACAAGAATAATAACTTCTGTGGGATCTGTGGCCTCTCCCTAATTTTTTTT
This sequence comes from Picea sitchensis, assembly GCA_010110895.2. Taxonomy (NCBI): domain Eukaryota; kingdom Viridiplantae; phylum Streptophyta; class Pinopsida; order Pinales; family Pinaceae; genus Picea; species Picea sitchensis. Next base: position 241,260 of record SNQJ01S0005992.1, read on the forward strand.
ACCAACTTAACGAAAACTCTACAGAGTTCTCATTTTTTTAGGGGTCACATTTTTTACCTCGTTTCGAAAAGTTGTGCTACTGGTAGCACCCCCCTCCCCTTTTAGGTTGTTTTTTGATATTTTAAATCTTCTTATCCATAATGTATCTACATTTTTTTAAATGCTTATTTTTCCAACTATTTTCAAATTTTTCTAAGTCGTCTATCTGCTTAAAATAACATGTCAAATAAAGCATTTTTATGGACATAATTGAACAAAAAAAATGATTTTTTTAAAAAGCTCAACATTTTTTCTATATTTTTATAGATTTGAAGTAAAAAAGTGACAATACTCAACACCATTTTCCCTAGTATATTGATTCACATAAAAATACAAGTAAAAAGAAAATAATAAAAAAGATTCATCATAAAACAAGAATAGATACATATTTATTCTTATTTTAAAATATTAAAGTCAAAACATTATATTAGAGCTCATAATCATAGACCGTTCATAGATCCTATAGGCCCTCTTGGGCTGTTCCCACAAGGCAATTTTGGTTCGTATTTTGATGGACTGCTTTGGAATACACTTGGTCTCATTGTTGTTGGTATTCAAAATGTCGATGTACAATTTTTCCACCAACTTGCTTGGTTTATGATGTTCTTGTTATATTTAGTGGAGGCTTTTGACAAGCTCACCATGGGTCTTTACTCGATTATGATCCGACATTATATTTGTACTTATTCTAGAAAAAACAATTTTCTTTTTGTGTTGTAGGATATACGGGGCAAAACAATTTTTTTTTGTGACTCTCTACTTTGGATCTCTTTACTGTAATTTGTCCTTCCCATAGGGACCCATAGTATGCTAAACTTCCAAAAGGAAATGTACAAAACACATGGAAACATCTATTATACAAAATGTAAATTTTCTTTTTACTTGAAACAAAATTTGCGCTTTTTTTTTCTCCATAAAAACCAAAAACAATTAGAGGTCATAAAAAATTGCAAAATTGGGCATCATTTTCAATGACATCTTAAAACTAATCAATAATATCATATATCCCAAATTTATCATTCTCAAGATACACATCATCATTTTCTTGGACATCATTCTGTGCTTCCATTATGTGATTTTTCTCTTCCAATGGGTCTTTGATATCCATAAGTTCTCCAAAGTGATCCTTTCCGAGCAATCCTCCTAATGGTACTTGAGGTTCCTTTGAAAATTTTGCCACCTTTTATTCATTAAAATCTCCTTTCGTCAAGCCAACTTCTTGCATTTCATGTGGAAGAGCTGGAACAACATTAACTCTTTGTTGAATAAAACCACACTGTAGTGGGTCACTTTCAATGACTATGCAATTTCTTCCTTTTTGTAAGAAACATGCTAGTGTTGTACCCAATCACCAAATAAAAAAAAATAATCAAGTTAAATAGTGTAAAAAAACATAAATTAAAAATAATAAAAATTGAAGTATGATTTCATAAATGTTATATCATAAGTTTTACATGAACCCGAGAACAAATCTAAAACCCAATCTCCTTCATTTTAAAATGTATCTATAAGATAATTAATTAGTGCTTGTGGCTTTTGATAAATGTTAACAATCTCTCATTTCAAATCCTTTTCTTCATATGTTATCTTTCTAACCACAACAATGTAAATCAATAAGCTACTAGGCTTCCCTCCATCATTTACATTGAAAAGATTAGAATCATACGAATCATCTTTTGTCCAACTTGCAAGATGTATACTCTCTATATCACGTGTAAATGGTTCTCTATTGGAGTTGGAGATCTGAATATTAGGCTTGTGCCCGTAACATAAATACGTGCAAATTCAATTAACTTGTTAATTAATAAAATTGATTTCTAATCTTAATCGTTAAACATACATTTTCAATATCTTACCAACAAAGTTGCATCCTTGTCTTTTCTTTTCCCTTAAGCTTGATTGTACTAATCCTTGTTGTGTGTCTGAATGAAAAACCATAAATATATAAAATGGTGATGTTATGACTTCCCTAAATCCTATAACCACTTTATTGAAATCTTGGTAAGTATAAGGCTCACTATCATATCCAATGTTTTGGATATTATAACCATGAGGGATATCTGCAATAACTAGGGAGTATTCCTTTTTAGGAACAATATTTGCAATTTTTTCACAATCACATAATATCACTTTATACTGACAATGTCGAGCCCATTCCATTGTAGTGATCAAGGGTCTCATCAACTTAAACATTTCAAAGACAACTCCTTTCTCTTTCAAAGTTGGATTTTTGAATAATTTTTTTGAAGGTTTCAAGTACTCCATCTGCATTCTTCTTTGACATCTTTAATGAAACAAACACACATATAGTTATACATCTATAACTAATAAAATAGAAATAAATTAACCTACAAATGAATAATATGAATGTAAGAAATCAACATACCTTTTTGAATGCAACAAAAAATTGTTTCAATGCTGTTGTAGAGCTTGAATCTGGATAGTTGAGTCTAACATCATCCCAACTCTCTTCATTCAACATCTTAACCATTTCCTCTAGTATTCTCATATATACCTTATGACTAAAATAAATAAATAAATGTTATAATGATATATATAATAAAATACTTAGTCAATTCACACTAGCTCATCTGGTTAAGGCGTGGGTTTTGTTTGCTAGGCGACCTAAGTTCAATACCCTTACAGTGTGTTTAATCGGGAGGAGACATCCAAAAATCCAACCATGTTAAGGGTTGGTGTGGCCCAGGCCAGGTGTGATCCCAGTGATTTTGACGACTTATATGCCCCTGAGTTGTGGTTTCTTAGCCAACGGTTGAAAAGATGGCCCCGCAAGTGACATACATTTCTAAAAAAAAAAAAAAAACTTAAATAATTTTCTAATCCTAACATAAATAAGAAATAACTCAACAAACTTGCTTTTTAAATTCATCACACATTTCTTCCATTGATAATTCACCCGACCTTACACATGATAATATAGCTATGATTAGTGTCTCATCCTTCACTCTTTGTATCATTCTCCAAGGTGTTATAGTCATATCTTTTGGCAGATTCCTGATTTAAGGACTTGTCTTACTTGTGCTACATATTAAGGGTTTAGCCTTCTTAACCCTATGATTTTTTATACCAATATTTTCCCATAGGTTGAATATCTCATCTACCAAATCCCATAGCTTTCTAGTTCTAAATCTCAATTGAAAATAGCTATCCACATCTATGAATGCATCACTTCCTTTGCTATTTTTTTCTTTTACATTTTCCTCATCAACTGGGAAGCCTATTTCCATACAACATTGCTTCTGAAACTTCGCAAGAACGTTTGATCTATCCCCACCACATATTTCAGAAAACTCATTATGGATAAATCCACCCTTTGAATGAAAGTCATGGACATGTTGTACTCATTATCTGTGTTATGATCCCATCCCAATAACTTTACTTCTACATTTGTTAAACCAACATAAATTATATATTTGACTATCTAAAAAATAGGGTCACTGGGATACTCTTACATTGATTCTCTTCTATCCTATGTATAATGATTTCCTCCAATCACATAATATTTATAGTCAAAACATTTTGATCAATCAAATTCATCCCTACTAGGAAATTCCATTGGGTCAACAAGAATTAGGTAGTCAACCACATGTGCATATGGATTTTACATGATCAATGCTTTCAAGTTGTGAATATACAAGTGATGTGGTTTTCTAATTTGATATTTTTCTTGCCCTTCTATGGGTTTATAAAGATGCTTCACATTCAACTGAAATGTTGTCCATCATCAACTAAGTTGGTCCTCCTCAATCGATTTCGAATGGTATTTTGTGTTGTTTTCATAATACAATCCTCTAGATCAACACCTGGTGTTATTATTTCTCTGCTACCTTTAGGACTTTCATTATGATATTAATATCTAACCATGACTTCATCATCATCAACAACATTTGATTTCCTTCTCTTATGATTTAAATGGGTTTCATATAAATCAACTATCTTTTCATAATCAATAGGAATGGAATCATCCTTGGGCATAGCTATTTTGAATTTCTCTTGCTTAAATTATTCTTCTTGTGAGAAGGAGTGATAACGTCATTGGCACTAATCTCAGAAACATCTTCATTTGGAGTTTCCACATCTTCAAATGCAACCCTTCTATGCTTTCTAGAATGAGGACTTTTCTTTCTTCTTTCCCGTTCTTATGTGTATACTCTTGCAGCTTCAACTTCTGTTACTCTTTGTTTCTTTTTTCCTTCCTTCTTGTGCCTTATCGATATGAAATACATTGATGAATTCCATGATATTTTTATCTGTAGAGTAAATCCCCACTAACATACATGAAAGTCACATAGCAAAATCCTGTAAAAATAAAATATAACATTTCCGTGTTAAATAAGAGTTAAAAAATATCACGATACTTATAATAATACATGATACAAAAATAAGAATAAACAAATTTACAATGCCTCTCTCAATGTCTTTAACGATAGATGCACACAATTATGTAAAACTTTATTCCCTGTTATAATTTCTCAATGTGAAACACTATCTAATCTTTATATAAGTCCTGGCTTGTTTCACGAGTGCATAAACAATATCTTTGTCTGGCACCAAACATTTATCTCATAACAAGCCAAGTGCCTAATAATTTCCTTGCACATGTTCAAGCTCGACAAAATACAAATATATATGTTCTCCATTATTTCCTTGTTTGTCTTTAACAAACCAAGAATGTTCCATTCTGTTTTCACCTTTGACAGATTTCCACTCTCTAACATTCTTCATTACTCGTGAGAGCTCATGTGTTGGACCTTGAACAAATGTGCTATCAATTTGTTGCCTAACATTCATGGAGGCCCCAATTACAGTTTTGGATGCCATATTAAAGGTCTTGGTCCGGATCCATTCACATATATTTTTCTTCCTGCCATTTTTAATGAAAAATAAAAAAAATAAATTATGTCTTTATAATAATGATTGGAAAATGTTTACATTATAATAAAAAATAAAAAAATCATCTAGACGATTTGAATTAAAAAAAAAAATTACTTGGCCTGCGAGGGAATTGGGGGAGATGTCCAACATCGCCCCCCACCTCCATATCTACTAGTCTGGCCCACGTGGGTGTTGGGGGCGATGAGCAACATCTCCCCTCACTCCCATCTCTACTAGTCTGGCCCACGAGGGTAGGCCAAGTGTTTGCCTATGGGGACACTGAGGGAGATTCTCTTCCAAAAAGATCTAAAAAAGATTTAAAATGTATGATTTATTTGGAAAAAAATATAAAATATCTCATATGCTTTAGGGTTTTTATAATATTTAAATAAAAAAATCTTATATAGTTCAAAGTTGATCTTATATATATATATTTTGGTATATGATAATAATTAAAAAAAAGACTAACCTTTGAAATGCTACGTTCTCCTTGTCAAATGTATCCTTGATGTTTCTCCCTTGTAGATTGCTCCAAACTATTTAACAAATGTTTCCCGATATTTAATGCAATGTAAACAAACAAAACTGTCAGGCTAGGATGGTAGAAAAGATAACTCCACACTGATGATTTTCATTAGCTAGATAGGTGCATATACACATAAATGAATGACTCTTGGTCTTCCCCAACTGGTGACCGTTCCTATCACCTATGACGCTTTGTATTTACATTAGTTTTACAAGTAACACAACCTCAAGGATTACATGTCCAACATCCCCCCTCGCTAATCTGAAAGGGGCATTGTGTTAGGAACCAAATACCAAAATAGCATAGAAAAACCTCAGAATAAGTACTCAACGCCTTGAAAAACAGAGAACTTCAGATAATAAGCCTCTTCGAGGGGGAAACCTCCTTATACACCACATAGATTTCCAAAATACAAGATGATTCCAAATGAAAAGGTCTCCTTTGTATATATAGGAGACTAGGAGGTACAATTACAACTAATGGACCCAAGCCGACATAAATAAAATAACATTACTAATGTAATATGCCCTAATTAAGGGGTAATGTGCCACTATTTAGGGCTTAACATGACCCTCCCCTTAAGACAAGTGTTGTCCACAATGCTTGAATAATTTTGGATACTTCTGTATAAAAGACTCATCTTCCCAAGTGGAATCTTCAGTAGGTAGTTTCCTCCACTTAATGAGATACTTTGAAATGAATCTATCCTCCAGCTGGCGAATTCTTGTGTCAGTGATAGCTTCATGATCCAATATGATTTTTCCTTCCTCACCAAGTTCTCGCAATATGGTTTGAACTGGGATCTTGTCACCTATAACCTTCTTTAAGCATGAAACATGGAAAACTGGGTGTACTGGTGAAGACGCAGACAACTCCAATTTGGATGCCATAGTACCAATATTTTGCAACACCTTAAAAGGTCCATAGTACTTTGGTGATAATTTATTATCCTTCTTGGCTTGCTTGAGGGACATCTGTTTGTATGGTTGTAGTCTTAAAAACACCCAATCCTGAACTTCAAAACTTCTTTCACTACAATGATGATCTGCTTGTTGTTTCATGCGATTCTGTGCCATGGTCAGGTTATCCTTTAATATTTGGAGAACTTGTTGTTGATGATCGATGTGATCTTCCACTGCTTGAACCTTAGATTTTTATTTTATATAAGAAGTGATGGAAGGAGGGTGGTATCCATAGAGTGCCATAAATGGCGTCATTTTTGTTGCAGTATGAAAGGAAGTGTTATACCACCATTCTGCCAAGGGTAACCATTTGAGCCATTGTGTTTGTTTATCGAAGACAAAGCAACAAAGGTATCCTTCTAGACATTTTTTCACTATCTTGGTTTTTCCATTAGCTTGAGGATGCTAGGATGAGCTATGACTCAGCCAATTGAGTACCCAAACAAGAAAAAAATTCTGTCCAAAAATGTCCAGTCAAGATGGGATCTCTGTCACTTACAATAATCTTTGGGCTTCCATGTAGCTTTTGAGCTATCTCCATGAATTCATTGAAAACTGTAATGGATTTGAAGGGATGAGAGAGTGCACAAAAGTGTGTGTACTTGGTTAGTCTATCAACAATCACCATGATGACACTCTTTCCTTTATACTTTGGTAACCTTGTGATGAATTCCATGGAAACCTACTCCCAACGCTGACTTGGGATGGCTAATGGTTGTAAAGACTTGGGGTCTTAATTGTTCCACCTTATTTTGTTGGAAAACCAAACATTCTTCCACAAACCTTTGAACATCAGTTTTAAGGCCATCCCCAAAAAATTCCTTCTTGACCCTATGGTAGGTTTTCAAAAATCCTGAGTGCCCTCCTACCAGAGAGGTGTGCAATTCCAATAGTAACTTTTGTTTGAGTTGGGAGTTCTTACATAAATATAATCGATATTTGTACCATAGCGAATCATTTTTCCATGTAAATGTATCTGATGCACTAGAATCCTGCTACAACCTTTGAATGAGAGTCCACATGTTTTTGTCATTCTTCCATTCATCCCTCGCTTCTGTTATCCAATCAGGTTGGATGATCGAGATAACACAAAGAAATGCCTCAACATCTTCATCCTTTCTTGAGAGTGCATCCGCCACAACATTTTTCTTCCCTTTTGTATAGATGATTTCATAATCATAACCCAATATCTTGGTCACCCATTTTTTTGTTCTTTTGAATGTAGTCTTTGTTCCAAGAAGTATTTAAGACTATCATGATCTCTTTTGACCTTGAAGTGCATACATATTAGGTAAGGGAGCCATTTCTTCAGTGCATGTAGTATTTCCATCATTTTCGAAGGAAGGGCTTGAAATGGAATTCATCAACCCTTGGAATGTGGAAGGTGCATTTGTAAGGCCAAAATGCATGATAAAAAATTCATAATGGCCTTCATGAGTTCAAAATGCTGTTTTCGGTATATATGCTTCCTTCATTCTAATATGATGATACCCTGAACGAAGATCCAACTTTGTGAAATAGATTGCTCCATGTAGTTCATCTAACAATTCATCAATGACGAGAATGAGAAACTTATCTTTAATAGTGATCTTGTTGAGCTCTCTATAATCTCGACACATACGACACAATCCATATTTATTGAGTACCATTACCACCGGTGCAGAGTAAGAACTTTTTCTAGGTATAATAATGCCAACCTCTAACATTTCTTCAACCATACGCTCAATTTCACTCTTCTGGGCATAAGGGTATCTCTAAGGCCTGATGCTAGGAGGAACACTCCCAAGAATTAGGTGAATAGCATGATCATGATTTTGAGTGGGTGGAAGACCTTTGGGAATATCTTCAAATACTTTGGAATTCTTATCAATGATCCCTTGGAGATCTAGGGGAATATATGGCTTAGATGTTTGAACATCTAGTGAGCATAGTTTTTCAATTACACCCTGATGCCCCTTTTTCAATAATTTTGTCATGCCATTAGAGCTTATCACCTTACTGGGTTTCCCCGTGATACCCCTTTTTCAATAATTTTGTCATGCCATTAAATCTTATCACCTTACTGGGTTTCCTTGTGATACCCCTTAACTCAATTTCTTTTCCTTCTAATGAAAATTTCATGAAAAGTTCTTGAAAATTAAAATCCACTGTTCTTAATGATTGTAACCATTTGATTCCTAGTATGACATCAACACTACCCATGGGTATAGAAATCATTGGACTATTCATTAATTATTCCCCCATAGTAATATTGATCTTATTGCATTTTCTCGAGCATTTGATAGTTCTTCCATCTGCAATCATTACTTGAAACTCTGGCACTGGATATACAAGGCAATTGAGATCTTTGGATAATTTATAGTGAATGAAATTATGACTACTACCATAATAAATTAGTACTATTACCTTTTTTATTTTGATATATCCTTCGATCTTGAGGGTTTGAGGAGTCCTAATTCTAGCCAATGCATTACATGATATCGTGGGAGTCAACTCTTCAAAAAAAATTGCTTCTACATTTTCATCTTGAGATGGTTCTTGTTCTTGTTCTATTTCCTCTTCACAATCTATGTAGAATAATTTCTTCTCACCACACTTATGTCCCTTATTGTACTTTCTATCACAGTTAAAACATAAACCTTTTTCTTTTCTTTCCTCCAATTGTTGAGGTGTTAACCTTGTAGGTTGAGGTGTTTTAGAAGATGGAACATTATTCTCTTGATAGATGTTAGGAGTGGTCCTTCTAGTAGCCATAGACAAATTTTTACTTTCAACATTTATTTCCACCCTAAATGCATTCTCCAATGATTTGGGTTCTCAAAGGCGAACCTCATGTTGAATGTTATCCTTTAAAGTTCCTATGAATACGTCAATCAGGTGCTCATCTGGAATATCCGTTACCTTTATATTCAATCTTTGGAAGTTCTCAATGTGCTCTGCAACTTAACCCTTTTGCTTGAGATTTATCAATTGGCTAAAGAAGGTATTGCTCTTTGTATCCTCATAGTGTACTATCATTTCTTCTATGAACATTGTCTAAGTGACTAGTGATTTGTGAGAAAAAAACCATCGATACCACACAAATTGATTGGGTTCTAAATATAAAGAAGCAATTTGTATCTTTTGTGTATGTGACACATCACGTAGATCAAATAATTGCTCCATCTGAAGTATCCATGTGATTGGATCCTTGCCATCAAAATTCCTCATATAGATCTTAGGAAAGTGGTTGGTCTTCAACCCAAAGTTGGAGTTTCTCCATTCTTGATTCATCTTCCTTTTGTCCTCATCATGAAAATTTTCCTAGAAATTTTATGCAATGTTTTCACATAAGACTATGATTAACGTACTTGTTGTCCAAGAATTATTGAAAGTAGGTGACCAAGATTAAGGGTCTGAAAAAGGACCCGATCGAGAAAGAAGGATCAAGATTTATGAAACAGATGAATGGGAAAGGCATGACATGTGTTTTTGAGAAAGAACACTGAGGATGATGTTCCTTTAGGGGGAGGGAATTGTAACAACCTGTTTCCCACAGTCTATAAATATAACTATATGGGCCAAGGAACTATGGAAAACTTAAAAGTGTGAATTTTTGATTTGATGGACCTTTGTACAAAAGGGTCGATGAATGTAAATTCTGTTATTCTAATAGAAAATGGTTACATGTGGCATGACTGAAGAGGGGACTTGCTAAGAGAAAAACCACAAATGCTATGAAAAGGTGGTGGAGGGGACGATGAATGGTTGCGTTAACCTCCAATGAACCAGTACCATGCTGGAATTAATTTCTTAGATTAGAACAACCCTCTAACCCAGGAATGAATTTCAGTCGGGATGGTAGGTGGGAAGACCTCCTCAAGAGTTAATGAGGGGATGGGGCAGACTGCCCATCCGTAAGGCTTCCAGACCTGAACACGGACTGGGAATTTGAGCCACACACAATCTTGCTGAGGAAGGCAAGAGAGGAAGTGGGGTGGGTAGAGGGAAGACCTGCGAAAAATGTAGAGATGAGAGCGGAAGCTTTCGGGTCCAAGGGAGGAATGAAAGAGGAACAATGAGTTATGATCACAAAAAAGAGATATTGAGCCAAGAGAAGGAGAGTAAACTTCATCCTTATCTATTTCTGTATTGGGAGAAGGAGAGTAACCTTCATCCTTATCTATTTCTGTATTGGGAGAAGGAGAGTAACCTTCGTCCCTAACTTTCGTTGAGCTGGAAGTAAGAGATTGAATCTCAAAGCATCATGGCTTAAGCTCGGGGGTGGCCAATGATAAATCCACTGGGAGTGAATGAGCCTATGGTTGGGAGGAAACGAGAACCCCTTTCAATAGTTGCATCACACCCTATTGTTCTGATAAGTGTTTTCTTGTCTTGTGCTTTGAATTGTAATTAATGGATGCATGCGAGTATTTATATGTCTATAAATGGTTATTTTGTGTATTAAATAATTAAGTTATGAGTAGGCGTTTGTTCCCTTGAGAACCTATAATTCTACTTGTTTCTTCCACATGCTCCAGTTTAATCACTCGAAGGCGCTTGCCCCAGGGAATTACATCACCGTTCTAAGAGTGAGAGCAAGCCTCTTAGCATAGCTACCATTTCGGTAACCTCACAAGTTACCTTGCCTTGATTTAGAGCTTAAAGCTCTGTGAGTTGGGAAGGTGTTTCCTTCATACCAATAGTCTAGGAGACTTTGAACTCGCGCCTAAGTCCTTAACCAAAAAACCTATCTAAGAGCGGGGATCATAGCCAAAGAGTTATCTGAAGATCCACGTGACCTGGGTCTAGGAACCTTGGAGCTCGAAGCTCTGAGATGTCAAATTGCATGATATTCAAGTATAACCCTGCAATTGCTATGAAACATAGATCTATGAATGAAGATCGAGGGTGGGAAATCATTGCGGAGCGCGAAGGTAAAAGTAGTAGACGTGCTAGTTCGTGGCCCGCAATTCACCATTGGCGTTGATATCGTCGGGATGGAAGATCAATGACTCTGGTTCGACCAGGTTGGGCGAGTACTTCCAGATTGCAGAGGTTAAGCTCTCTAATAAAGAGCATGTACATTGGGACCGTGCAAATGTTGTGAACCGTCGATCAGCGAACACCTCGATATCGGTCGGATCATGACCGCCAGAACCTGAATAGTTGTGAGATGGGTGGTCGTGAGACCTTTTGGAAATCCGTGGAGTAACGGAGTCCCTTGGTACCGTCGATATGAGTTAATAAAAAAGATGAGAAGAGATAACGTTTTCAAGAGAGACGGAGGGACCCAATATAGCCAGACTCGCAGGAGGAACGAAGGCTGAGGCCTTTGAAAATTTACCAAAATCTTCCAAGTCGGAAGAAGTCAAAATCTCAGGAGGAGGAGCGACAACAATCATTAGATCTGTTGCAGGGAGAAGCCTAGATCGTTAGATCAATGTCTAGGGAAGCAGAGGAGAAATGCTGAGAAGGAACAAATCCTAACCGTCGGATCTGAGCGAAAAAGGACGTGAGTCATCTGATCTAAGGTAAAGTGCATGAGTTTTAATGTTTATGTGCACGAGAGGGTTGACTGGCCAAGGTCCCAAAGTCCCGAAGTAAATTGGGACCGTTCATCTCCAAGAGGGACAAGTGGTGCAAGATCTACAACTCTTGAGCGAGAGCTTGTGGTCAAGGAGAGAGTGGAATCACCGAAGACCTGAAGAGAATCTGGACCGTCAGATCCAGAGGAAACGTGGAAACCGATCGCAAAATCTGGGTGAAAAAACTCTTGGAGAATGTGATGGATAAGAGTTTGAAATCGTCGAAGCCCAAACAACCGAAGCATCTGGGAGCCGTTGATCTGAAGGAGGACACATGTCATTAGATCACAAACTTCGAATAGAACGTTCTAAAGGAAATGAAGCAAAGAGGATTTGAAGTTTGAGATGTTCGAAGGCCGAAGTCCTGAAGCAGACGAAATCCATCGATTTAAGGTGGACGCGTGGTGCCAGATCTAGTACTCCGAGTACAAAATACTCTGGAGGAAAGTAGAGGGTGAAAGCGCCGGAGTCCCGAAGTGGAATATCAACCGTTGATCGAGAAGGGAGTTGAAGGCCATTGATATGGTCTTGGTTGAAAAGCGCTAAAGACTTGAAGTAGGTCTTGGCCGTTGATCTCCAGAAGGGGTACGTGTCAATGGATTGACGTCTCTAGGTGAATCACACTGGGGTTTCAGTTGAGAATTGAGACTACCAAACTCTGAAGACCCGAAGTGAATCTGGACTGTTTGATCCAGAAGAGACGTGGTGTAAATCTATGGACTCCGGGTAAAGTCCTGAAGTAATTCATATCCACCAGATTAAGGGGGACGTGGTAGGAATATGTGGATTTTGGGTAAAGACCCAAAGTAAGCCTCGATCGTCTAATTCAAGTGGACACACGACAAAAATCCGCATACTTCGAGGGGAATTAAAAGTTGAGACTTGAGACTCCCAATGTCCGAAATCATGAAGCAATCAACGCCATTGATTAAATAGGACATGTGGCAGGAGATCTGTCACTACGAGAGAAGGCAAGGGTGGAGATTTGAAACTCCTGAAACCCAAATCACAAAATAATTCACAACCGTTGATTTATAAAGGTTAGATCTGATCCATATGTTACACATTATTTTCATCACGCTTATGACCGTTAATGATGTAAACCTATCTGTTGCCTTCAAAGTGGTTAGTGGCCTGAATTCCTGAAGAAAGAAGGGAGAACAATTTTTCGTGAGAGAAGAAGTTGCATTTTCCTTTGTAAAAAACCCTATGAAGGAAGTTTCCACAGGCTGAACTATACGCAGGGTGCGACGATGCCTGATTTCCACACCCTTCTCTAAAGATATATTGTGGAGTTTCTGTAGGTTGCACTATAGCTAGGGTACGAAAATTCCTGTACGTGGGAAAAACGAGCATCTTCTCGATGCTTCTAGAAGGAGAAGCTTCTATGGCGAGGTGGCCTTTGAACGATTTTGATCTTATTCACTTTTATGATTTAGTGGGATCATCCTAACCTCCACACCTTATCCTCTTCATATTATAAAAGGAGAGGAGCTCTCATGGAGAAAGTTAGATTGACTTGTTATTGAGTTTTGTAGCTTGGATTTTTTGGAGCTTGTATGTTGGCTTTGAGCTTTGCTTTGTCAAGATAGATTGTGAGAAGCTATCAGATCTACAGTATCAGAATCCATGGATTAGAAGTGTGTGTGAAGCAAGGAACTATTGGAAGGAACCTGACAACATCAAGGCATCTGGTTGTATCTTTCTTCCACATTATATAATACAGTGGCATGTTTCTTTCTCATAAAATGATTCTCATTTTATTACATGACTCCTTGATCACATGTATAAGCTTTCATTGAGTATACTATTGTTTCTTTTACTTTGGTTGGTTTGTGTCATTACAGATCCAATATCAAAAGAACACCAGAGCGGAGCAAGGAAAACAAAGATATAAGGAAGCGATATTCAAAGGTATGTCACTCATCTCTTCTTTGATAGTGAATTCAATGATGAAACTTAGGGAAAGCACCATGTCTTGTCTCGTTTTGTTCTAGATCTAGGTGGATCTAGGGAGATCAGTTTATGTTTGCATTCACTGATTTATCCAATAACACGTAGATTCAGAAAGGATAGATCTGAGCTGTCAAGTTCAGAAGCACCACCAAGGTTGTGAGATCGACGGTCCCGTCACATTGCGGGGACTGAAGGTGTGCAAAATTTAAAAAGTTGAGGGCGGGCCACAATCCAGACCACAGTTTTGGAGAAAGGGCACATGGAGGCTCAAGGTGAATTATGGGGCAAAAATTAGTTTGGTTTCAAACCACCCTTGGCCGCGCCCACAATCACGTGGCTACATAAGGCCATCACCCAAGGTCATATCATGGAAGGGGCTTATCAGAAAAGGAGCTAGCGCCCAGACTCCGAGATTTCCCAGGCGCGAAGAGGAGGGTCACGGGTACCTTTAGACCTGCACCAGGAAGTCGAAAGGGTCTGCGTCTAATTACATAATGAGACCATCAAGGTCTGAGAGAGTCATTTGGATCTAGAATTGAAGATCCTTGACCGGGAGGTCAGGCTGGTTCCCCGACCTTCCAAATTAGAAACCATGGATGGAGAATCTGTCCTTTACGAAAAGCAAAAAATTTTATGCCCCGTCGTGGGTGTGTTAAAAATTGGTATTAGAGAATGGTTACAACACTTTGCCTGCTTGGGATCATGTATGAGTCGCGTAAGGAGGTATCATTATCTGCATTTACTCCTTGAGGAGAAGGACTGCAGATTGAACCTGTGATTTTGCGAATTCTTGTTGAATTTCAACAAAAGAATTTCTTTATCTCTTTGTCAAAGTGATAACTACTCTTACCGGAGTAGGGATATGCTAATTAACATTTATAATAAGACTTGAATGTGGATAGATGAAGGTGGCAGGGTTTTGTCAAGAGCAGCTGAAGCCCGAAGGACGGATGACCTAGTGTTCGTAACACTGCTTCTAAGAATGGGCAGTTGCAACCTCAGACATTGATGATGGATGAATATATAATGGTTAATACCTTTGTGGGATTAAAGGAATCTGATAGTATCAGGTAGGATCCTTGGTAGTTCTAGTTATTGCTTTACATTAAACTCAGACTATATAACTCCTCATGACCAAAGAAAGGCGATATGGGTAAAACCCAAAGGTGATATGGGTAAAACCCTATGGACACTGAGGCAAGGAGGTTTTCTTTCTAGATGTTGTCGCATAAAGAGGAAAGTGACCCTGGTTGGTTATTTCCATGAGATAAGGCAACATCAATACGAGATATGACTGAGAGATTAGTCCTGTAAGGAACTAGAAATCTCAAACTAAAGGACACAGATGATGAAACTAAACTATCAAGTGAATTCATGAGGTAAAAAGGTGCAAGAGATGCACCTACATATACATGAATGTGTATACATGATCATAAATATGATTAGAAGATCCTTGGGAAAAGGATATAGAAGCTTGATATGTCCATGTGTGAATGACATGGAAAAGGCACAAGCAATAAGCTAGCATGATGAATACTTAGCTGTGTTTAATTATGCTTGAGTGCATGGGTTTAATGCATTGTGAAGCTTCTTAATATGAAGCCTGATATCAATACAAGTTAGGTATGAATGATATTAAATGCGCAAGTGATGCACATGTATGATGAAAGAGTATAGTTGTAGGCACCATATGGTTGCTCTGATGAGTGAAATATAAAGAAAGAATTTTTCTTGTTCAGATTAAATGAATACTATGGATGGATGGCTAACTCCATTCTAAAGAGTCATGAAAGTTTTACTCCAAATAACAGCTTGAGGGGAATGTATTCCATTTTCCTCAGGGAATACTAATATAAATAGATGAAAGAGTAAAAGAGAAAAGGTGCTTTGATTGTCATGATAAGAGGAAAATGATTGTGCCTTTGAGAATCACATGAGAATGATTATGAACGATCAAGAGTTGACTGATTTTAAAGTATAAATGTACGTGGTTAAGTACATCATGGATGTAAGTAAACAAAACCAGAATATGTGTGGATACATAATTTGGATGCATGACAAAAAGAAAAAAATGCATGTTTATATTTCTTAGAAAATGCTTAGTAACAAGCTGAAGCTAATTCAAGGTTGATGCCATCACAGATAGTGATGGATATGCAATAAAGAAGTTTCATGCTGAAGGAGTTCCCTGTGGAGGAAGTGTGTGAAGACTCTGTTAGGAAAACAAAGTCACAACCTTAGTAACTGCTGAGAAACTGAACAGTGAGCTACAAGCTTATATATATATATATATATATATATATAAGAATCCTGGATTACATTTTGAAAGCATCATGTAATGAATAGAAGATAAATGAATGAATAAATGGGTATGTTTTATTGAATAGGCTTGGTTGAAGCCATGTTAAGAAAAGGCGGTGAGGTCTTTAGAGATAACTCAGTTGGGCTGAAAAGTCCCAGGCGGTGTAGAAAGAATTGGAAGAAGGGGAGATCCCCTAACTCCTTTATTGCTATGTGTTATGTTTCCTCTGGAATGAGAAAGCTGATTTACTGATAAAGGTAAATGTCTTGACACCATAGTGATGATGATTTTATTACTGCAGAAACAATTGATAACTATCTGTATTGCAATCATGGAAACCCTTGAAGATAATGTGATGAAGTGCATAAAGATATGCTAGGACATTGTGAAGAAGTTTTATGGATTTGGATGTTATTATACATGCATTTTAATTAATATCACAACTAATGATGCATGTTGTGTATAGAAAGGAATTGGAACTGTTGAGGAAGACAATTACCAATAATGGGAAACCTCAAGCAGGGGGTGACCATGGGAAGGCTGTGTTAGAAAAACAGGACCATGGAGAAATAAAATAAAACAAATGTGGAAATAAAATACAGAAGATACACAATACAATAGAGACACATATTTACGTGGTTCACCCAGTGTGGGCTGCGTCCACCAGAGAAATTTCCAGGTCCTTCCTTTATTATTATCCAACATATGAAGGGATACAACCTACATCAAACCCGCTGTAACTTCCTATTCTTTCTCTCACAGTCTCCTATCTAAGAATAGAATATTTTCTATCATACTTAGCCGCAATAAATTTCCCTCATAAAAGAGGGTTGCCTTCTAGGGCAAAAAACATTAACATAATTTCTACCGTTAGATCTGCGACCTTATAATGAACGGTCCAGATTTATAATGAAATTACAATATACATTTACAAGGCAATTTTTCCTTTGGGGGCTTCGTCCCCAAACCCCCATTGGGGGACGCTGCCTCCAAACCCCCACCGGGGGCCTGCTTTCCCCCGAACCCCCCAGCCGGGGGGATGGATATCCTAGAACCTGCAAAGGGGGTACCCCCACTCTACACTCCCCCGCATGGAAGAGTGTACATTCTTCTGGGGTGTAAAGACTTCATGGGGTATAAACATGGATGAAAACAAAAGACCTATGAATCAGGAAGATAATCAGGCTCCACAACTAACAATCTCCCACTTGGAGATTGATCTCAAAAACTCCACCGCTGCTGTATATGATGGAATCTGAACCTTCTTGGACCTGGAAAATTTCTCATCTTCATCTTCATTATTGAAGACCAACTGAAACTGAGCAAGAACTCAGTTTCTCCCTGGTTACACCCTTTGTTAACATGTCTGCAGGATTCTGGGTAGTGTGTATCTTTTCCAACTTCAAATGTCCATCTTCCAAGGTGGATCGTATGAAGTGGTACCTCAAATGTTTATGCTTAGTATTTGAATGGAAGGCTGAGTTCTTTGCAAGATGAATGGCACTCTCACTATCACAGTACAACTTGCTATTCTCCTGCTTCTTTCCCAATTCCTCCATAAACCTCTATAACCAAATAATCTCTTTACTAGCTTTTGTAGCAGCAACATACTCTTCCTCTATTGTTGAAAGTGCAACAACCTTTTGCAGTTTTGAAATCCAACTTACTGTTGTTCCACCT